>PJAB01000087.1:0-44546 GCA_002887195.1 Chrysochromulina parva
AGCGCACGACGGCGGCGATGGCGGCCAGTCCCGCATTTCTCGTGGGTTCATAGGAGGCAAAAGTGTGAATGTCATTTTTCCATGAAAAAAATAGCCGGGACCACTCAGGGTGGTCAACCGATGTCGTCCCTAGCTTTGGTTTGGCTCGAATCAGTTGAGACCTCGGAAGTCCAATCCTGAGCCGCACCGACCCATAAATATGCGGGGCAAATTCGGGTAACTTTCTCCTCCGCCGATCTCACTCACTCGTCCGATGCAGACCCTTCTCGTGACGATGCTCACTGCGTCTGCGTCCGCCTTCTCGGCTGGGCACGTTCGCCTTCCGGCTGCATCCCGCTCAATCACACCGAGCATGCAGTTTGGGAAGAAGAAGGATGCCCCGCCCAAGGCCGGCGCTAAGGGTAAGGCGGGCGGCAAATCTGGTGGGTTCTACGATGATGAGATAGACACCGTCAGCAAGCCAGCGTGGCGGTTCGATGCGAATGACAATATCGCCGAAAATGGTGAGGTTGACCTCGCCAACGTTGGAGGTGTGCGATCTTTTCCCCCCTCAGTGCCCGCATGCTTTGGGGGTTAGGCTTGCCGGCTCTCTCCTCAAACAGCTTGCCAACTGTCCCATCAACTGTCCCATCCTCTCACAGGCGTGTACTACCTCGCCGCCGTGCCCTTCTTGCTCTTCTTCCTCGCGTACGCCTTCGGCGCCTTTGACTTTGGCTACGGCCGGGGAAATTTCTGATTCGCTTCCGACCCCCGTGAGTTGTATTTTTCTTGTGGAACTGTGCTCGTGGATCGTTCCCGGGTGCGTCCGCACGCCGCCCAGCACATGCATCACATGCGAACAACAATGAAACTATTTGACAAAGAGACACTCTAGCGGCCACACGTGGCAGCGCAAAAACGCCAATTGTATCGGTCCGCCACGCGCCCGTGACGACCAACCGCACTCACACGACTCACTCGCACGTCGAACCTGCAGAACCTGCCGTGCATGCAGAACTAGGCTGGGCACCGTGGCCGTCGCCCCTGTTTTCCGAATAAGCGTCGGGCAGCGCCGCCACGCGTGCAGAACTCTCCGGCGATCTGGGCGCGGCGTTCCGCGCACTCTCAGCTCTGCCCGCACGAGGATCTCGCCGCCTCCCGGCCAGCCAGGGCGCTCGTGCGCCCCGAAGCAGTGGCGGAGCGCAGCGCAGCAGCGCGCGCTCCGCCGGCGTCTGCTCTCCGCCGCCGCTGGCGCTGCCTCGGTGGTGTGTAGCCCCAAACTCTCAGCTGGTGCTCATACCAGAGAGCGACCTTGCAAGCTCGACGGCTTTGCGCGCTCTCTCAACGTCCGCGTCGGTCAGGCCTTTCTTGGGCTGGAAGGCCGATGGGCGGATCTGCATCTCGTGTGGCGCCACCGCGTTCTGACGAATCCATCGGTGCATCTCGTCCTACGAGATTAAGACGAGATTGCGAGAGCGACCGAGGTCAGAGGGAGATGATGGCCCATATCGGAGGATGGGTGGGAGGGGCGCAGGTGTTGGGCGGCTGGGGGGGCGGGGGGACAAGAGGGCCAAGGGGCGCGGAGGACGGTCGAGCTATCTCACCTGGACGACAGTCTCGATGTACGTTTGCAGCGGCAGAGGCACAGAGCCCCACGACACCGAGCACTCCGTCTTGAGGCGCAGCTTGGGCGGCTGGACGAAGGAGATGGAGACGCTGCTGATGTCGTTGGCCATGCGCACCTTCATGCGCCCCGACATGCGGAAGTCGAAGAGCCGCATGATCATCGAGAAGGTGATGTAGTGTGAGCCCTCGAAGGCAACCTGCACGCTCCACGACGGAGCCCAGCGGAGGGTCCACTCGGAGTCTTGCATCGACTCCCATCGCTCGAGCTGGATGTGCGGCGCCTCCGAGGGCACCGACGGGAAGGAGCAGTCCACGAAGCGCACCGCAGTCACCTGATCGACGGTAGAGAGCGCCTGCACACGCGCGAGAGAGAGAGGGCACGAGTTGCCCCGAGGACCCGTGAGCGAGCGCGGCTCGGGGCGGCGGGTGGGCGCGGTGCACGCGCCAGCTGGATGGGGTGTGGGGGCGGGCTCACATCGCGCAGCAGAGATACACAGGTGTCCTTGTACGTTTCGTTCATGTCTGGGCTGAACATGACGCTTTGGCACATGTGCTGCATACACTCCTCCCACATCGCCACTCTGGCTTCCGACGCGCGCAGGCGGCTCTGCAGCTGGGCGACCTGCACGCGCAGTGCCTCCACAATGGACGACTGGACCGTTCCATCGGACGGCGGCGGCGAGGGCAGCAACGCCTCAGGCTTTGCGCGGCTATTCGGAGTGTCGCCCGCGACACTCCCGCCTGAGACTGAGCGGCTGCCCGAAACCATCGGGGAGGCTGGCTCGATCGAATTGGTCGACGAACGCTGGCTCTCAGCCGGAGACGGCGGCATCGGCTTCGCAGCCGGCGACGGCGGCAGCGGCTTAGTCTCCATTATCGCACGTCCCTGCGCGGGGCACACTCTCGCGTCGAAGTTCCGTGTTCCTGCTGGCGGTTTCGCTGCGGAAGTCAGCAGATCACGTGGCCTCATTAATGTGAAATTACATGGGGATGGCGCCACGTGGAGCACTTTTTCCTGCCACAAACTCGGAGGGATCGGACACGGGGAACCCTGCATCTCTCTGAGCATCATCATGATGATGGAGAAGTCGACCGCGCAAGCGCAGCTGCAGGTCAAGCTCGCGCGGGCGCTCGCCAGTTCGGAGACGCAGCTGTGCAACGTGTCTCGCGGCCAGCTCGAGGAGACCTCGGATCGGCTGAAGGCCGTCTCGCGGCAGCTGCGCATGCTGCTGCACACGACGGCAGGGGCTCTTCGTGGTATAGCTGATGCGCTCAAGGACAGCAGCTTCGTGGCACGAGTGCGCCTTCCGGACGCGCTCATCAGCAGCCCGGAACCCTCACAGCCGCCCAAGCAGATGCGGCCCTTCCTCATCGCGTACGGCGCGCTGTTCACCATCCTGCGCCGGCAGCCGGCGGTGCTCATCGAGATTGTGCATCGGAGCGGGATGGCCGCTGCGGTGGCGCTGCCAATCCTGCTCTGCTCCGTGTGGGGCCACCTATGGCGGTGGGACGAGGAGCGCTGCCTCGTGCTTGCGGCCGCGCATGCCGTCGCCCTTCGCGCCGCCGAGGTGGGCGTGCGCCGCGCGCTCGAGGCAGGCTCGCTGGGCGAGCGCCTGTGCTGCACCTACCTTCGTATGCTGCCGGGCGGCGGCGCGTGGCTGCAGGCGGCGCTGGGCGCGCAGCTCGCGCGCATCATCGAAGAGAGCAAGTACGGGCTCAAGCTTCTCATCGACCCGCTGGACGCGTACCAGTCGCTCTCGGCAGAGGATCGCGCGGAGGTGAACCGCGAGGTCTCTGCAACGTCTGTGGGCGAGCACATGAAGGTGATGGAGGTGCTCTCGGCGCGGAGCACGGCGCTGAATGCCAAGTGCGAGGCGTTGCTGCAGGCGCTCCTCGCGTCCACGCCCGCCGCGCCGCGCGGCTTGCGACTGCTCTGCCAGCTTCTTCTGCGTCGCTGCCGCCGGCCTTCCGATGGCCTTACGGGCTTCGCCCCCTCGCCTGCCGAGGCGGCGACGGACGGACTGGAGGGCGGCGACGGCGGCGGTGCGCTCGCGCGCGAGCTGCTCCTCGCCCTCCTTGTGGCGCCTGCGGTCGCCTGCCCCGAGGCCTACGGAGTAGTGCTCCCCGCTCCGGTGAGCCGTGAGGCACGTAGCAACCTGGTCGCTCTCGCGACGGCTCTCACACGCGCTGCCGTGCTCCAGCCGTACGGCGTGGAAGGCGGCACGCCGGGCGGCGCGCCGGGCGGCGGCGGGGCGAGCGCGGAGGCTCGCGCCGCCGAGTCCTGGAACCTCGAAGGTTATTGGCTTCAGGTGGATCGATTCCGTGAGCTTGGGATGAGGTGCACCGCCGCGATGGTACGCGGGCGCGAGGGCAGCGACGGCGGCGAGCAGAGCACGATCCTCGAGCTCGCGGACGATCTGACGGCCGAGGCGGACGCGACGCTGGGTGCGGACCGCGCGCCGGTGGCGCTGGCGGCCGAGGCAGCCATCGAGGCCGAGGTCGCGCTATTCACACCGCCGCCCTTGGACGTCGAGATCGAGCTGACGAAACTCCGCTTGCTTCACACCATGGTTGAGGGTAAGAAGGCTTGTCTGCTGGATGCATGCGGCGCGCGCGAGCCGCTGCTCATACCGTTGCTCGAGGCGCTGCAAGGGGCTACCCCGGTGCTCGCCGAGCTCGGCATCATCTGGGATGACGAGGACGGGATGTGCCTGTCGTTCGAGGTGGGAGAGCCCTCCCTAGCGGGGTTCGGCCGCAAGGACGCGGCCGAACGCAGGGAGCGCGGCAGCTCGTCCGACAGCGCGATCACGCCCGAGAAGAAGAAGGCCGCGATGTCGACTGATCTCGGGCTGGCAGAGGCGGCGCTGATGCGGCTGCGCCATAAGTTGACGGCTCTCTTCTTTCGTCTTCCGCTCGCGAGCCTCCGTGACGAAACTCCTGACGAAACACCGCCCATGACTGACGGGTACCTTCTCACAGACACGCCTGCGAGTTTCGCGGCGAACGAGGGGGCGGACGGCGCGGGGGCGGGGGGCGGGGGGCGGGGGGTGGTGGGCGCGAGCCGTGCGGAGGCGACTTGGGCGAGGCTGCGGAGCATGCTGTCACGCGAGGCGGAGGAGGCGATCGCGGCCGGGAACGATTCGCAGCACACCCAGGTTCTTGAATGCCTGGGCGAGCTTGACACGATCGCATCCCTCGCCCAGGGCGGCGCAGGCGAGGCGGCTGGCGCGGGTGGGACTGCCCCGGCGGCGTGGGTGACGAGCGTGCGTGACGCCGTGACGGCGGAGGTAGCCAAGCTGACTGGAAAGCTCGCAAGCGCGCGCGCCGAGTGGCTTGGCATGGCGCGCTGCTGCGCCAGCGCGCTCTCGGACTCGGCGCGCCTAGAGCGCATCACCAGTCGTGTGCGTCTCGCCCATGCGCGCGCTATGCTCGTACGAGTGCTCGAAGAGTTTGACGCGTCGGTGGGTCGGCCAGGCATGTTGGACGCGCCCGTCGTGCCCAGCGCCCCTGTCGACCCCACGGGCGCGGGCCTCGCGACGGCGGTACTCGAGATTGTGCGAGCCGTCAGCAAGGAGGCTTGGTGGACGGAGCTCTCCGCGCGAGAACAGTCTCTCACGATGTGTGCCATCGCTGCCCACTGGCGGCCGTACGAGAACCCGAGCACCCTCGCAGCGACGCCCAACACGACGCCCATCCACCAGGCGTGTTCGATGATGCTGGCCGAGGCCGACGGTGGCATGGAACGGCTGGGTGTGCCCGTGCAGCGACGTGAGTGGCTCTGGGCGTGTGCGCCCGCGGCGCGCGAGCTACTTCGTCAGGCAAATGCGAGCGCCATTCCGCGGGATGCGTGTGGACTTCTCGGGGAGCTGTGGCGTCTGCTGACCGAGGCGCCCGCGGTGTACACGAGCGGCGAGAGGCCAGGCGCGCTCGATCCGCTCGCCTCGCCGATGCCGCCAACGCCTGCGGATGCGGCCAAGGCGGTGGCCGTCGATGAGAGTGCATCGTGGGCCTGGCTGCTTCTTTACTGCCAAGACATTGACCAGCGTCGGCGCGCGCGCGCCGACCCGTCGGCGGACGAAGTCGGATTGGACGCGGACGCCGTCGCCGCCGCCATCCTGTACATGGTTCCGTTTTTCGATGACGTGGTGCGTGGGCTCGAAGAGATGGGTAGCCCAACGGACGACACGACGGTCGATGCTGGTCAGGCGGTCGCACTCACGATGACGGCCGCACGTCGACTGCTTCGCGCGATCGAACCGCTCAAGGTGCAGTCGCTGCTCGGCCAGCTGATGATGGGGGTCGAGGACGAGGACGAGGACGAGGACGAGGACGAGGACGAGGACGAGGACGAGGACGAGGACGGAGGCGACACCCCCAGACTCGTCAAGAAGAAGAGTGTCGTCAAGAAGAAGAGCTCGTCGCTCGAGGCCGCGCCGCTGCCGGTGCACCCATGGCCATGGCGGTTGGCGACGCGCCTGGAGCGGCGCTGGCGGCTCTGCCTGGTGCGCGCGCAGCGCGACGTGTGCGTGCTGCACGCGGAGGCCAGCGCGCACGCTGGCGCCCTCACGCGGCTGCGCGCGGCTTTCGTCAAGCTGCATGCGCAGCAGCTCGCCTGCTGGGTGCAGTCCGAGACACTTCGCTGCCTCACGATCGGTCTGACCACAAGTAGCAGCGGCGCCAACAGCCTTGTCAGCCTGAGCGACGACGTGATGGGCTTTGATGAGCAGAAGCACGCGGAGCGGCACGAGCATCACGATGACGTGGCTGCTCTGCTCGACGCGCTGCGCCGGCAGCCCCGCGCTCTCGCGGGCGCGTTGCGCCGCTCAGGGCTGATGCGCGCGCGCTGCCCAGTGGCTGAGCAAGAGGCAGCCGTCCAGATGCTGCTCATGTCGCTCTACGGCAACCGCACTCACGTGTCCGACGAGGCCGCGCTGATGGAGCTCATCGGCGCGCTGGTGGCGCAGGGCGCGCCGGCGGTGGAGGGCGCAGGGAAGGAGGTGAGAGAGGAGGCGGAGGGCGAGGAGGCGGAGGGCGGCGAGCCCTTGGTTCCGATCGATGCCGAGCTCCGAAGCAGCCGGAGCTTCTTTTCGAAGCTTGTGGCGGCGTACTTGCGCATGCTGCCGGGCGGCGGCGCGTGGCTGCAAGCGGCGCTGGGCCCACTGCTGGCACACATCGCCGACGAGAGCGAGCGTGGGCTCCGGTTGCTCGTCGAGCCGATGGACGCGTACCTGTCTCTCTCGCCCACCGAGCGCGCCGAGGTGGATCGCGATGTCGAGAAAGGGGAGGTGGTGGCCATGGACGTACACGTCTTAGTGGTGGAGGTGCTCTCGGCGCGCAGCGCGGCGCTGTGCGCCGAGTGCGAGGTGCTGCTTCACGCGGTGCTCTCCTCGGCATCGAGCGCACCGCGTGGTTTGCGGATGCTCGCGCGCACCCTGAGCTTCGCGTTGCCCTCGGGCGCGACGAGCGCGCTCGTCGCGCTCCTGTACAACACCTTCGTCCTGCCTGCACTCACGACGCCCGAGTTGTACGGTTTGCGGCTCGACGGCGGCGAGGGCTTGGTGAGCATGCGCGTGCGTCAGAACCTGTCGGCGCTCGCCACGGCGCTCGAGCAGCTCGTGAGCCTCGTGGGCGAAGAGTCGCTCGCGCAGGGCTCCGCGCCCGAGGGAGCCAAGAGGTACTTTTCTCGGCGCCTGCTCACTGCCGGGCCGGCCACCGCGGCCGCGAGTGCGTCGGCGCTGGTCGAGGCGCCGTTTGCTCCGCCCATCATGGCGACGATGGACGAGCCGGTTCCGTACTCGGCCGACGCTGACGAAGCTGACGAAGCTGACGAAGCTGACGAAGCTGACGAAGCTGGGGGCCTCCGAGAACGTGTGCCCGCCGAGGCGGCGGCAGGGGCGGGGGCGGCGTTGAGGATGCCTCGCGGCACACGGACGATCGCGGCAGCTGGTGGCGGCATGATCGTGCGTGCCAATGAGGATGAGCCAGTGCCCCTTGGGTTGCCCGGCGGTGCGGTGGTGCTCACCACGAGCTGCCTGGTGACCCTCCTGTGCTTCGTACGGCTCCACTTGCACGAGCAGCTGCCCCTGCCACGCTCCCTCGTTGCCATGCTGCCTGATGGCCTGGACGAGGCGTTGCAAGAGTCTGCCGCCACAGGCGGCGCGGCCGCGGCCGCCGCCATCGCGGCCGTGAGCAGCGGCATGGACGTCCTTTCGAAGGGCACAGAGTGCTGGTACGAGCGCAATGGCGAGCGCAAGTTGGCGACTGTCCTCTCGGTCGACTATGGCGACGACCCGCCTTTTTATGTGATCCGAATGGACGGCGCCGAGCGCCAAACGGTCCGCAAGTACCTCATACAGCTCACGATGCGCGAGAGGGTGCTCGCCGCGCTCGGCGCCGAGGCGGAGGCGTACCAGGTGCTTGGGACGGCGCTCCTCACCGGAGGACCTCCGATGATTGCCTCTGATTGCCTCTGATTGCCTCTGATTGCCTCTGATTGCCACTGATTGCCACTGATTGCCACTGATGCCCTCCCTCCTCGCATGCAGGTGCTCGAGACGGCGCTGCTCAAGGAAGGCCCCCTCGGGATAACGGTCGAGAACGTCGACAGCCATCCGAACTCGCCGGCCCACTTCCCGCCAATACTGACGCACATCGTGCCCGGAGGCGCGGCAGACCGCTCCGGTCAATTGCGCGTCGGCGACCACATCTTCTTCTTCAACGGCCAACGGCTCTACGACCACAAGGGGGCCTCCAAGATCATCTCGGAGGCCGCGGGCTGGTCCCCCGTCGTGCTTCTGCGCAAGCGTCGCGCGACGGCAGCCCTGCTGCGCGGGCATGGCTTTGGAACCGTGGGCCCGCTTCGATCGTTCTTCGAGAAGGGAGCCTCCATCGTGCACCCTGACGGCTCCTCGTCGGTGCCGCCGCTGCAGCTGTGGACCTTTCTGCTGCTCGAGCCGCCCGCCGAGGAGGCTCGGCCAATGGGAGGGGAAGCCTCGCCCTCGGCCAGCCCGGCCAGCCCGGGCCCAGACCGACTTTCTGTCGAGCTGGCTGAGGAGGAGCATGTTGCGACCTCGGATGGCATGACTGGGGCGGCCTCAGATGCCAAGCAGGCGGCGCGCGAGCACGCGGGCGCGCTCCTCGGCCGCCTCCTGCGGCGCAGCCTTCGGTGGGGCTGGCCGTTAGAGCTTGCTTCCCTCTCGATCGACGGCGCCGTAGCGGTGCGGGTGGCCTCGGCCCTTTCACTCGGCATCTGGTCGGAGGCGGCTGAGATGAGCTCGCTGCTGCTCGCGGTTCAAGCCCTCGCGGGCACCGAGCCGGCGGCGGCGGCTGGCTCGACCGCAGGCAGCTCTGGCGCGGTCGAGGGCTTTGAGGGGCTCACGCTGCGCGAATCTCCCAGCGGATCTCCCAACGGATCTCCCAACGGATCTCCCTGCGGATTTCCCAGCGAATCTCCCAACGGATCTCCCAACGGATCTCCCAGCGGATCTCCCTGCGGATTTCCCAGCGCCCGTCGCAATCGGAGCGCCGAGACGGGCGCGGCATTGGGGCACGTACCTCTACTATTGGACCTCCTCCGATCGCAGCGGGCACGCTGGGCTGCCGAGCTCGCCTGGCGTCGGCGCGTGCGTTACGGCGTCATGGTCCAGCTCGGAGAGGCCGAGAGTGCCGCGCGCGCGCTCGATGCACGCGCCAAGGTGCTCTTGCGCCAAGTGCACGCTCTGGTGGCGCACGCTCTGTTCAGCGCCGAGGGGGAGGGCGGGCCAGCCGGCGGCGAAGTTCCGCCCTCCCCCTCTCCCTCTGCGGCGACGCTGGCAAAGGAGCTCCCACCGACCTGCCGACCCGACGGCACGAGCCCGACCTGCTTCTGCTACCCGCCCGCGATGATGATCTGCCGAGAGTGTAGCGCCGTCAAGCTCAGGCTCGAGAACGCCACGGAAGACGTGGCCCGTCGGCTCGACGTCGCCGATGCCGAAGGCGGCGCCCCCCCCTTAAGGCGATCTCAGAGCCTGCAGTCGCTCCGCGAGGTCGCAGTCTTGGCCACGAGCGCAGCGTGCGCGGTGGGCCGCGACAATCCTCAGGTGCTGCAGGAGCGGCTGCAGCGGATGGCCGTCCATTCTATCCTGCTCGAGCGAGCGATGCGCGACAAGAGTCCCAGTGCCGCGTCGTGGGCCGCCTCCGTCGCGGCCGCCGCCGCCTTCAATACCGCCGCCCCTGCAAGCGCGCCCACATCGCTGCCCTCGCGCGGAGCTAGCCTGCCCGCATCGCCTGGGGGAGCCCCCCCGAGGATCCTCATAGACGACATGGACGACGATGACGATGCCTCCACCTCGACGCCTCCTCCAGCGCCGCTCGCGCTACCCGATGTCTTCGTGCTGCCGAGCGTGGGCTCAGCCGACGAGCTGCTGCACAATCATACCCTCGCCCTGCGCAACACGCCGGCAGCGACGGTGGGCCTTCCCCCCGACATCTGCGCGCGCCTCTCGCCGCGCGCCTTCGACACGGCCGCGGCGCAGCTGCGCGCGCTGCCTAGCGCGCGCGGGCCTCAGGCGAAGCTGCGCTGCATGCTGCGCGCATGGGAATGCGTGCTCGGGGTGCTCGGCCTCGCCGCTGACTCCCCCTCGGCCGACGACTTCTTACCGGGCATGGCCTGCGCCCTTCTCCACGCGACGCCCCAACGGCTGGTTTCGTCACTCTGCTCCATGGTCAACTTTGCGGTCCGTGAGGACTACGAGGACATGTTCATCACGCACTTTGTGGCCGCGATGGGCATCGTCGCGCAGCTCCCCGTCCCCGAACGCGCTGTACTGGGCGCCCTCCCCCAAAGCGCCGTCCCGGGCGCTCGCGCGGGCGGCGCCACGGCCGGCGGCGGCTCGTCTTCGGACGAATTCGCAGCCCCTCCGAGCGAGGGCGTGTGGCGCGACTACTCGGACCGCGAGCCGAGCGTGATCGAGGAGCCGGGAGCGAAGCCCGCGATCAAGAAGAGTCTCTTAAGCTCCCGGCCTTCCCTCTTCGCCTCACGCGCATCAGTTCGGCTAGGCGGCGCGCGCAGCCGCATCGCGCCCGTCAATACTGGTGGCACGGCACAACCGTCGCCGGTGGAGAAGCCCGTGACGGCGCCCGCCAGTGGATCGCCCGGGACGGCGCCCGGCGGTGCCGCGCCCGTCGAGAAGCCGATCGCACTGCCGACGGCGAGCTTCGAAAAGTCCGTCATTCGCCTCGTCGAGATGGGCTTCCCTCGATTCCAGGCGTCGGCGGCACTCCGAGACGCGGGCGGTGACCCGCGTGCCGCACTGCAGATCCTCCTCGCGGGGCCTGCGTCATCGGCGGCGGCACCCGAGAGCGTGCCGCCGCCGGCCGACGACGACGAGGGCAGTGACTCCTCGTCGGCGTCCGCGCCCGCTGATCCGTTCGCATCGGAGCGCCAGTCGCTGCTCGCTCGCAAGCTGTCGCTGCAGACGACGATCCAGCGCTACATGGCCAGCCCGACGGAGTCCGAGGCCAGCGCGCACTCGGAGCGCCTTGAAGAGTTTCGGCGCGTGAGTAAGTCGCTCGACGAGCTCGAGGCCGCTTGATGACTTTCGAATGACCTCTGATGACCTCTAATGACCTCTAATTGCCTCTGATGACCTATAATGACCTCTGATGACTTTCGAATGACCTCGGATGGCCTCTGATGACGTCTGATTGCCTCCCTCATCAGGTAAGTCGCTCGACGAGCTCGAGGCCAAGTTCCCTGCGCCGCGCGGCTCGGCGCTGCCCCCCGCGCCGCCGGCCACGCCGCCGCCGCCCACATGCCTCGTCCAGTGCCCCTCGTGCACCAACCAGCTGCGGGTGGTGGTGCCGACAGTGCCGACCGCCTTTGCGTGCCCCGCGTGCTCCGCCAAATTCAAAGTGGACCCGCCGCCGCCGCCGAGTGGACTTCCCCCCACCGGGAGCGGCGCAGGTGGCGGTGCGGGTACCGGTAGCAGAGCGGGCGGCGCAGCTGCGGCGGGTGAGAAGGTCTTCCAGGCCAGCTGCCCGCGCTGCTCAGCGTCGCTCCGCTTTAGTGTGGCCAACGACGAGATGACCTCGAAGCTCTCGATCAAGTGCACGAACTGCATGCAGCCTTTTGCCATCCAGTTGTAAACGGAACGCTCACGGAAGCAGGGTGCGCGAGCAGGGTGTGTGCGGGAGCTATCGCGATCGATCGGTTGCCTTGGCTTGCGGGAGCTGGTGATCCTGTAGACTGTAGAGGCATACTGCGTGATGCTGATGGGCGCAGCAGTCTCGGTGTTCCATGCTGATCGGGTTTCGCGGCGCCAACACAGCGGGCGACACACGGACGCCCAGACGTCGCCTTGCGAAGTCGAGTCGAGTTCGAAAGCCCGAGGACCCGGACGAGTGTCGTGTTGTATGAGTTCGTCTTGTGGCGGTGCACGAATGAGGGGACGCGTCTTAGCGTTCTTCAAGGTGCGACCTTACTGAGGGATTGCACCGTTTCAATTCGCGCCCAAAGAAGCCTATGCATCATTCGATGCTTATGCTGGACAGCAGAGTACTCAGCATTCCTGAGCTCCTAGGTCGTGTCTCGTCGCACTACGCTAATATCTACGGTTCGCGGGGCGCGATCGCGCCAGGAGCCCTCTCTAATACAAGGCTGTACGCCGCGCAGCCCAGTGCACACTCGGTTGGCTCAACAGTTCGCGCGATCTGAACTTGAATATCTTATTCGACGCTGAATCCATGTGCCGACGGAAACGGGCTTGTGAGAGGTGAGTGCGTGGCTTATTTGAGGGAGCCTTCACGGCGGCCTTAGGAGCCATCGACCATACCTCGCTGCCTCTTCTCTTCGTCCATCATGCACTCGACGAACATTTCATAGCTTGACAAGGAGAGGAACCATTTCGTATACATCTCTGCGATGCCAGAGGCGTCCTTGGCGGCCGCCAAAAACTCCTCCGCCGAGCAGCCAGCCGAATCGAGAAACTGTTGCAGCAAGGCCTCAAAGGTTTCCTGGTAAATTTCATAGATCGGCCACCAATTGTGACTCTGCTCACCGTCGGTGCCACCTTCAAGCTCCGCATTGGTGACGTCCAAGTGCTGTGCGTTGCGAATGATGAACTCCTCGATCTGATCGTCGATCTTCTCGCGCTCGAACCAGTTCTCAAATGCATCCATGAGTGTCCCACACTCCGCTTCAAGCTCCACACGGAAAGTGTCTCCTTCGCGAAGTCCCTCCGGGACGGTCGCGTGGTGCTGGCGACCGCCCTCGTCGGTGATTTCGATGGTCTCGCCGGCGCCGACTCCGGGCGGCACGACGACGTCCAGTCCGACCATTTTAAAATCGAGTTTCGCTGAAGTGTGAACTGGCTGTTAATATATCAGAACTATCGCAGGATTAGGTGTTAAGGAGGGGCGTGGGCCTCCTGTGGGATATATTATGGGTTCGTTGAGGTAGTCGTCGGGAGAGCGTGTGAATTGAAGTCGTATAATGTCTCCAGGCCACGAGCAGTTCCTCGAGCCCAACGCGTCGGGCTCGAGTCACGCGCTGGAGCTTGTGCTTCGAAGTTTGCGTGTGCATGCAATTCAGCGCCGTTCAAAGATCGCTTTTTTCATGAAGATATAATTAAATTAAGTTTCCTTTCTGCCTGAGCAACTACTAATCGTCGGTGTGTCGGTCGGTTGATGGATGGGTTTTTTCCATAGACCTGGACGCGTCCTCGGTCGAAGGAGGCGCTGACCCTTCGAGAGCCACTTCTTTCTCGCACCTTCCCCAACTCCGTGGACGGGTGTCGTCCGTGCTGTGCACAATGAACGTGACTCCAGCAGATACTGCCAGCTTGGACAGGTTCCCGGACGAGCGCAAGATTGATCCACAAATATTTAACGGACGCGCCGCACCCGTCCCCATCATCACCGTACAAGATTTGTGGAAGCTGAATTCTGTCGGCCCGAAGAGCACGTCGAGGATTCCGAATCCTCGCACCGAGAGCAAAGGGCATAGGTTATGGCGCTTGAAGCTAATCAAATTGTACCTGGGAGATCAAAACACTATCAACCCACGGCGATCTTCAATGTTCATACCCATTTGGGACGTTGTCACGTTCTTTGCAACGATAATGACCGCAATCGTGACGCCCTTCGAGGTCAGCTTCGTCGAAGATGCGCAGTGCGTGGACGGACTGTTCCTGTTCAATCGCATCATCGATCTGCTCTTTCTGATTGACATCGTGATCCTCTTTCATCTGCAGTACTTGGATGACACGACGGGGCTTTGGGTCACGAGTAGGAGGAAGATCGCATGGCAGTACTTGAAGACCTGGTTTTTCTTTGACCTCATCTCGATCGTGCCCATCTACGTGCTCCTGTTCCTCGATGCAAACGCGACGTGCTACCCCTTTGTGCACGATCTCATACCACCAGAACTAGGGAGTGGTGCGTTGGGTGGCTCGAGTCCACGCACTGCGAGGCAGGAAAGGCAGGCCGCACTGAGTGTACGCACGATTCGATTGCTGCGCCTCGTAAAGCTGGCGCGAGTGCTCAAGGCGGCGCGCCTCTTCACCTCCCTGATCACCGACCTGCTGGTCAAGTACTTTGAGATCACGTACGCTGTCACAGAGGTCGCAAAGCTCATCATCATGATCATTTCCATCGCCCACCTGTCAGCATGCACGTGGAACTTCGTGCCAAGCCTCTTCGTTGATGACCTCTCGGAGTCACCTACGTGGAAGCGAGCGATGCGAGAGGACAAGGGGGAGGACTTCGACAGCCCGTTTGAGATGTACGTAGCTGCGCTGTACTGGGCGACCATGACGCTCACGGGCATCGGTTATGGCGACATCTCTCCGCAGAACACTCCCGAGCAGGCCGTGGCGGTCGTCCTCATGCTTGTGACTGCGTCCGCGTGGGCATCTGTCATTGGCACGATCGCGGGCGTCTACTCCACCCTCAACCCGACCCTTGTTCAGCACCGCAACACGATGGACACCCTCAACTACTTTATGCGCGAGCGCCATCTGCCCAAGGATATGCGTCTCATGCTGCGCGAGTACTTCCAGAACGCGCGCAACGTGCTCGAGGGTAACAACGATGAAGATCTACTCGCCATGATGTCCCCGCTGCTCAAAGGAACGGTCGCGATCGCGGCCAACAGCATCTGGCTCACGCAGATCTGGTTCCTCAACGGGCTCGGCCTGACGCGGCTCGAGAGGGACTTTGTCGCAGCGCTTGCGATGCAGCTCCAGCTCGCTGCATTCATCGTGAACGAGCGGATGCCCATCGGCCAGCTGTACGTGCTCAAGCGGGGCATGGTGGTGAAGCTCTATCGCTTTCTGGGCAAGGGTCGCGTGTGGGGCGAAGATGCACTCCTCCCGCACGTAAACTTTGCGATCGTCGACCACTCACAGGCGGTGGCGCTGACCTTCTGCGAGTGTATGGTGCTGCGCCGGCACGACTTTGTTCGGGTGGGGAATGCTTTCCCTGACGAGATGGCAAAGATTCGGAAGCGTATGCGTCAAATCGTCTTGCAGCGCTACCTGATCCTCTCCCTCGCGCGAGTGAGCAACGGCACCTATGCGAGCCGCTCCTTCATACGGCGCGAGGACGCCGAGGGGTTCACTTACCTTGAGTCGTGGAGAACCGAGCCTGACGAGAGTGGATACAGCCCGACCAGACCCCGCTCAAGCCCCCCCCACCTATCTCGAAGCAATAGACTCTCACCAAAGCTCTCGCGAGGACCTTCAGAGGACCGGGACGGAGTAAGGGACGGAGCGCGCGGTGGACGAAGTTCCCGTAACTCTCGGCGCGAGGACGAGAGTGTGGACGGTGAGTGGGGTGGGGGTGCCCCCCACGGACCGCGCGATGCCGAGAGTTTGGACGGAATCGTGCTCGATGGTGCTTTCACCCCCCGCACGGCTCATGGGAGGCTGGAAGAGACGACCAGTCAGCTCGTTGACGTGCTGCGTGGCATGCAGGCCGCTCAGACCAGGATGGATGCACAGCTGCAGCTGTTTGGCCAGAGACTCGATGCACTGCGGGCGGCGACACCTGTGGACGTGAACGTTCAGGTACTGCCAGACGGAGCTGTTCGACATGCTAGAGAGACGACGTCCTGACAGCCCGTACCAAATCCCGTGTGAATCGCAATGAATAAGGGGTCTGCCGGCCGGCGCGGCCGCACTTCCACCGTCGCGCCAAGTACGCCCTTCCCCAGAGCCGACGCAAGTTCATCGACGTCGTGCCGATGAGGCATCATATCTTCGATCACATCATCTACGTAATCCTTTGCCCGGGACGCGACACGAGAGCGTGGTACATGTATAGCGTGGAGCTCGGCAGCTCGCTTCGCATTGGGGTAGGCCACATGCTGGGCAGGCGCCTTATCGCTTGCGTGTCCTGGGCCGGCGATACACGGGTTCCTCGTCGGCAGCGTGGAGTACATACAGTTCACATGCAGTCGGACCGGAGGTTGTGCTGTCTTGAAGACTTAGACTGTCTTGCCGAGATGCGCACAGACTTTCGCGCATTGAACTGTGAAGCCATTTCGCGCACACCAGTCGATTACCCCCACACCAGGCTCAAGAACGGGTGTGAATCAAATGAGCCTGTACGGGTAAATAATGGTAAATATTTGTATGCTCGGTATGGTTAATGGAAGCGAAAGTTCAAAGTGGTCCCCTAACCAGGGCAGACCGTCGGCTTTCGTCGGGAATGCCCGGTCAGCCGGTCTGTACTCTGTTCAGCTTGAGCTTCAGGGGTTGGGGAAGATATAAGGCAAACCGACTCAATACCTCTACAATACCATACAACAAGGTCAGCTGGAGCGGGAAAGACAGCAAAATTATTTCACGTTGAGAGGCGATCACAGTAGCAATCACGGGAGACCACGAACAGGATTGGCGATCGCGCGACCCGTCGGGCGTGCTCGCGTGGATTCGATTGCCCGAGCGCTGTTTGGTCGGGTTCCCATTAAGAAAATATATTTGGCCACCTCGTCGTTTTTGTTCCTACGCTGGCCGCTTGCAGATCTTTGTCGTGGCACTTCTCTGTCTGCCCCGAGCCAAGCGTTCCGATCTCCACCGTGTAGAGCGCCTCCTCTGCATCGTACGCGTTCACATAGGCGAGAGTCTCCTCTCCGTTGCTGCGCTTCACGAACACGCAGCTGCCGATGGCGTAGCGCTTCTCAAGGGCGGGCACGGGGTTGGGCACGGGGTTGGGGGCCGCCGTTGCGACCGCAGGTTTGGGCTCCGGTAATATCACTTGCTTCTGAAACGTCTCAATGACGTGCTCGTTGGTCTTCTGGATGACGGGAAGCATGGCCACCTTGTCATTTTTATTGGTGACGTTGACGTCCGGCTTCTTGAGGATACGATACATTTCCTCGGGCGTCTTCGTGGACACCTTGTCGACGAGGCCCTCGCCATCATGCTTGTCGTCAGCGTTGTGGATACATTCAATCGTGTAGCGACACTCAGCCTCCGTTGCGGGGCGGAGCCCATCGGACGTGACCATCTGCATCGAGCACCATGCCTCCATCAGCGTCCAGAACCTCGACGCGTACGACCCATCGAGGAGAATGAGGACGTGCGCAGTCAGGTAAAGGTCGGCAATGGCGGCGAGCATCAGCTGGAACTCGGCCTTCTCCTCGGGAGTCCGATCGTCCCCTTGGGGCATCGACGAGTAATCAAACCAGACCCACTTGATGTCTGGGTGCTTTTCCAGATACGCCTTGATGGCCTTGAGTTGCTCGCCGTCGACATCAGGCTGGCTTTGTTCTTCCCACCGATGGCTTACGAAGAGGATGCTCGCCATGATGCTACCGCCACAAAACGCGGGTTCGCGGAAAGCGGAGGCGAGGGGTATTTTTTTCTTCGTTAGGTGGCCGTCCTTGAGCAGCGTCTGCATGCGTGGCAACGACTTGTGGCTGCACGAGACGCGCACCCAGTCGGCGCGGATGAAGTAGAAAGAGGGTGCGTCGTCGTCCCACTCTTTGCGTCTGAGCTCTTTGATGGCCTGGTCCACAAGCTCCTTTTGGGCCCCGTCGGGGTCAGGTTTCGGGTTAAGATTGGCACGCAGTTGGTCCACAATCTTTTTGAGGATGAAGTCGAAGTTGAGTGCGAAGAGTATAAGAAAGTACAGAGCCAATTGGGCGTGAAAACAGATAGAATTACAGTTGCCATAGCAGGTCAAGGGCAACTCGTACTTGTTCATCAGGTCCGTTCGGTCAAAGTAAGCGGCCGGGCGCGGTGAAGAAAGTCGTAGCACAAGGATGAGGAGGCGCACGAATGAGAAGAGTGTCAGTATCAGTGATGCGAGGCCCAGCAGAATGGCAACGAGCATGTGTCGAGAGAGCAAGTGCGAGTAGCCATCTTCTGCGAGTGCACGGCCAGTGCCGAAAATGAGAATTGAGATGATAAGCCAGGATGCTAAAATGAAGAGGTGCACGTGAAACAAGTCGTAAGTCAGGGCTTGCACCATCGGCGCGTACTGCACGGCCTGGCACAGGTCCTCGTAAGTCGCGTAGCCGCAATTGGGCAGGGCAGGGCAGCTAGCATTGGCGGCAGATGCCTCGAACGCCGATACAAACGCAGCTTGGTCCGCACAGGCGATGCTGTTGAGTGACAACTCAACGAATACATTCAGCAAAGTCCCTTCAATTGGCACCCGCAGCATCGCCGACAGAGCAAAGGTGGTCACGCACGCCATTATCATGGTGATGATGCCGGCCCGCGCTGCTTGCGAGAGGACGAATGACTTGTACTTTTTGCGTTTTTGGTATTCCTTGACGTCACGCAGGAAAAGTGTAGCAAAATAGAGGAAAACACCGAACGAGAAATAGGCAATAAACAAGCCGTACGAGTACACATCCAACCGCTTGAGAAAGTAAAGCGCGAAGTAGGCAGAGATGGAGATGAGATACAACGCAACCTCCAACGCCGAGAGCCATGTCCAGACGCGCGTGGTAAGGTCATCGCCAGTATAATCGATCTGGGCGAGGAGGAGCGATAACACGAGAGGAGGAGTTGAAACGAACCAGACTTGGAATGCAAGGGTATCCCCTGCGCCGAGCTCTGTAAAGGACCCGGTCCAACCTGAAAATTGATCACGTCGTGAGTATTGAGTGCCGGTGAACAATAAGAACATGGGCCCGGGCAGGGCCTGAAGAAGGCGAAAAAGTGCAAAGGCCTGCCGGGTCTTGTTGGGCCAGTTTCCAGAGGGCGACCGACTGACCGTCTTCTTGTCGGCAGGAAAAGGCTCGGTTGCAGGAGGGAGCGACGTGGGTGCCGCGGTGGTTTGGCGGCGGCGGGCCCTGAACATTTCCGAGTCGACGTCCTGTGTCGCCCGTGCCAAATCGCGCTGAGAAATATCGCTGTGAATAAGAGCCGACAAGTTTACCTCAAGGACGTCTTCGCCCATGAGGTATAATATCTACGATCACATCTACGTAATCCTTTGCCCGGGACGCGACACGAGAGCGTGGTACATGTATAGCGTGGAATTCGTTAAAATTCGCCAGCTCGTTTCGCATTGGGGCACATGCTGGGCAGGCGCCTAGGCGCCTTGAGCGAGTCCTGGGCCGACGATACACGGGTTTCTCGTCGGCAGCGTGGAGTGCAAACAGTTTGCATGCAGTCGGACCGGAGGTTGTGCGTCTGGCCGAGATTCAAACAAACGTGAGCAGATTTCGCGTTGTATTGAACTGTGAAGCCAATTCGCGCACACCAGGCTCGGAACGGGTGAAATGAGACTGCACGGGCTACTCCGAACTCTCGCGGCTCTCTCGTGTGCTCGATGAAGGTCATCGTCTACTGCGCCTCCGAGGGCTCGCAGTCGGACGTGAGTGGCCTGACGCTCAAGTGCACGCCGTCGGAGCGCCGCGTCTGGGTCGAGAATGGAAAGGGTGCCGGCGGGCGCAAGATCGCCTTCTCGTCCACGTTCGACGGCGTGGTCGACGGCAGCACGGCCGAGGGCGCCGCCCAGGCGCTCTACGACGAGGGGTTCGCCAAGGCAGTGGAGGCGGTCACCGCCGATAAGGTAGGGTGCGTCCTCTGCGTCGGCTCGGGCGCGGGCAAGCGCGGCGCGCTCCTCGGCGCCGCTTGTGAGCTCGCGCTGGCCAAGCTCCTGCAGGCAGCGGACGAGAAGGGGCTCGAGCTGAGCATCGCGGCGGTGCACGTGCTGTGGGAGCGGCTGACTGATCTGCTCGACGGCGCGGCAATCGAGCCAGGCACCACCGCCACCGGCGCCGGCGGCGACGGCACCGCGCAATCGGCCTCGATGCTCTTCGGCGCGGTGCAGCGGCCGCTGACCTCGGCGGCGGCGGCGACGGCCGCGCTGCGCGACATTGAGGAGGCGGCGGCGGCGGCCGAGGCGGCCGCGATGGGCGCGGCGGGCGGCGGTCACCTCGCCGTGCAGCTCACGCTCGGCGAGGGCAAGCTGCTGCTCGTCGACGCGTCCGACGTGTCGTTTGCCGAGGCGTCCTCCTCGCTGCTCAGCTCAACGCTGTGCCACCACTCGCACGCGATGCTCCTCAAGTGCCTCGCGAAGCCGTCGGCGCGCCCGACCGTCGCCGACACGGCACTGCTCCCACGCCTGCTCGCGCCTTCGTTCTTCGACGCGGGCGCCTCAGCGAGGCTGGTGCTGCACGTGCCGCCGTCGGCGTCGCCCACCATCGTCGACATGCTGCGTTCGGCGCAGGCGGCGGCCAAGGCAGCCAAGTCGAAGAAGCAGAGCGATTCGGACCGCTCCGGCGCCGTCATCGAGCTTCTGCAGGGTCGGCTCGCCGAGCCGAAACCGCCGCCCTCGGCCGAGCAGGTGGTGTCGTCGCTCAGGGCGATCATGGGCGACACGGCCGCGGTAGGCCCCCTTCGAAGGCGCCTGATGCGTGCCTGATGCGTGCCTGATGCGTGCCTGATGAGTGCCTGATGAGTGCCTGATGAGTGCCTGATGAGTGCCTGATGCGTGCCTGATGCTCGCCTCTGAGCACCTCTGAGCACCTCTGAGCACCTCTGAGTACTTCTGATTCTTGCCTCAGGTGGAGAAGCAGCTGGAGCAGGCCAAGCGGGAGCTGAACGATCTCGAGGCGAAGATCGAGTCGGCGCGCGCCGCGGCGGGCGCGAGCACGAGTGAGGCTGGCACGGCCGAGGGGGCGAGCGGCGCCTCCTCGGAGATGGATGCGACTCTGGCGGCGTGGGAGGCGGAGGAGGAGGAGATGGCCACGCAGCTGGCGGCCGAGCGTACGGAGGCTGTCGCGATCATGACGGCGCTCCAGACTCAAGGGAATGGTGGCAAGGGAGGCGAAGGCGACGGCATGAAGCACGACCTCGACGAGCAGGTGAAGAGGTACGAGGCGGCTGTCGAGAGCGCCTGGTCGGACGTGCAGCGCGCCAAGCGTCAGGCCGAAGAGACTGAGGCCCGCTTTGATCGCGCGCGCGAGTTCGCGCGGCGCACGGCTGTGGAGAAAGAGGAGATGGAGAACACGCTGCTTGACGTGGCATCTGATCTCGAGAACCTCGCGCGCAACTACCGGCAGCACGGCTCGCCCGCGATGGCGGTGCCCCTGTACGTGTCCGCGCTCGCCATCTTTGAAAAGACGCTCGGCCCTGAGCACCCTCAGGTCGCCTCCAATCTGGTCAATCTGGGCAACGCTTTCTGCGACCAGCAGAAGCACATCGAAGCTGTGCCCGTGTACCTGCGCGCACTCGCGATCGACGAGAAGGCGCTCGGGCACGACCACCCCGAGGTGGCGATGGATCTGTCCAACCTGGGCATCGCATACCGCGCGCTCGGGCGCCCCGACATTGCCACGGGCCTCTTCGAGCGCGCGCATAAACTCATGCTCGCTGCGGTTGGGCCTGACGATCCGAAGACGCAGGCCATCCTGCGCAACCTCGGCTGAGCAAGTGCCGCCGCCCGTCTTGTGCGAGAGCAGCATCGATCGAATGCCAAAAGCATTCTACGAACGTGACAACGTGTGTCTTCTATTCTCGTGCGGAAACAGCGGCCGCGTCGACTTTGTCGCGCATGTCGATGTGCCGCGAATTGCCGCGCACTTGCTTGATGCTCGGCCGCCCCGCGCAGCGTTTTGATGCCCACGTCGGTTTGTACGTCTCTCAGATCGTTCTCAGTCGACTGGCGGCGTCTACAAATAGCGTGTCTACTGTCTACTGACTTACCGCAGTCCGACCGCCGCGGTCCGGGGCGCGGCGCATTAAACCACGTAAACGGCTTCCCTCGCGTCGTCGGGCGTGCGGTGGCGCCCTGCCCCCGCACTTTCCGCACCCGCGCACGACGCCCGGCCCGGGTCGCCCGGGGCCAGCGCAGGAGACCCGGCGGATTCATATCCCCAAACAGAAATCGAGGTATCCGAGCGGTTTCCCCGATCCGCGTTCACCGGACACGGTTAGTTCCTAGTACTTCGTACGTGACTTGACCGCCTACACACGGCACACGTGGAGGAGTCCAAGCTCCAACTCCGATCTCGTTGCGGAAGGTGCATCGCCCGATCAGGTCCACCTTTCGGCCGGCGGCGGCAGCTTTAGATCAAATGTCGTACCCTTGCCATTCTCTGCCCGCATCGCGTCCTCGAACGCTTCGACTAGCGCGTGTGCGCCCGTACTGTCTTGCACGCCGAATCGGCAAGTCAGCGACGGCCCATTTTCCTTGGCACGCCAGCTTACGGCAGCTCCGGCGGCGACACGCATTGCATCCCCCATCGGAGCTCCGCGCGCGCCAGCGCCGAGGAGCGGCATGGCGATGGTATCGAATGTGCCTTGATGGGCTGCGTCGAAAGCAGCAAAATAGGCAGAGCGAATCTGGAACTGCCACTCGGAGGGCTCCAGCAGGCGATGCATGGGCGCGCATGTGTGAATGAGATACGTGTAGAGCTCCCGCAGCTCGTGGGACGCTGGAGTAACGACCGCGGTGCCGACCGGAGCCCGGCGACCGTGAGCGTCTGCCGGCACAGCCTCCAACGTCATGCGGAGCTCCTCTCCTCCAAACTCGGTCACCAAGCCATCGATGCTCTGCGTTGGGTACACAACAAAGTCCTTGTCCCAGCGTCCCTTGACGGGATCGCCATGAAGGTATTTCCAACACTGCTCGGGGGTGAAGCGAGTCCCGTGAAGCTGCTCATTTGCTGGGACGACGAGCGCCATGTTGGCTCGCTCTCCGCCTGGCGGGTGAGTCACGATGCACGCTGTTCGATGCACCTCAATGCTGCACAAGCCGTTGCGTTCGGCCTCGCGGCGAACCCAGCCGCGCACGTAGCGGTTGACAGCACGGCCGGGGAGCTTCTGGGCGTTCCACGTCCTCCATCGGTCCATCTTTACAGGGCGTTCAGAAAAGGTTAAGCAACGCCGCCATACGGCGATCGCATACTCGCTCGCTTATGAGAGTGCATGTTTTGAAACGAAACCAGTACTTGTACGAAAAAATTCGCGAAACGAGAGTTACGTTTCAAGATTTAATAGGATAGCCCTAAGGAGAAAAGAGGAAGTTTCGTGTGTGCACACTGTGTGCACATGTTTCCGATGTTGCGGCGCGACATTTATGCGGTGTCGCGTAAGCTGGGGCAGCGACGATTATGCGCATCGATGGATGCTTTCGGCCAGCTCCTGCAGCGTGGGGTCGGCGCATCGGCCAAGCTGCACGCCATGAAGGCCTCAGTTGTCGACGCGCTAGCAGAGCGCGGTTGGTGTGCTCTCGACGGCATCCTTGATGATGAGGCGGGCCTGCACGTGCGCCGTGAGCTTGCACAGCTTTTCCGCGATGGTGCCTATTCACCTTCTTATTCGAGCGTTGCCGAGACCGGCGAGAAGCTCTGGAGGCCCAATGTGCACATGATGGAGCTCGACGCTGAGAGCTGGCGACGTGCGCCATCTGTAGTGGTGCTGCTCAGCGAGCTGATGGGTGCGCTGCCGGAAGTGGTGAACACCGGGTTTGGCGGACATGCGCTGGACGGCCATGCGCACCCTCAGCTCTCATCTCGAGTTTTTGGGCACAAGCTTGCCGTCTCGACGGCAGCTGGTGCGCGCTATCCGAAGCATCTCGACAATGTAACAGGCGCAAACGACAAGCGAAAGCTCACAGCCGTGTACTACGCGAACGCGGGGTGGGACGTCGCGAAGCAGGGCGGCGCCATCCGCCTGTACGACTCGCTCACGCACCCCGTCTACACCGACGTCGCGCCAGCCGGTGAGGGTGGCCTCGATCGGTTATTGCTTTTCTGGTCCGACCTGATTGTGCACGAGGTGCTGCCGATGACCTCAGGCCCCGCGCCAAGCCCGCAGCAGTGGTCGATTGATGGCAGCAACGACAGCGACGCGCACCACCGCCACACGTTCACGCTCTGGCTCACCACCGAGAATGACGCTTGCCTTCTGGATCCACGCTCCTCCCTGTACAACCTGCGAACTTTTCATTATCCGGACAAGTCAGAGTGAATGTATTGAATGGAAGAGATGGGATCGTTATGTCCGCCCGCAAGTTTCTACATGTTTCTACAGAATACCGTCTCGCTCGCTCGCATCTCCCGCGCTGTGAAGATGCGGGCCATCCTCTTCGCGGTAATCGTGGCGCACGCTGAATCGCTGCAGTACAACAACAATCGTCATTTCCTGATGATTCATGGCAGCGGAATGAGCGGTGCAGCATTCCTCAGCTCGCCCACCGAGCGAGGCGCAAGGAACTTCCTGAACGGTGTTCCCTTGCGAGCAGATCATAGCACTGGACTCGTGCCCGCCAACTGGCAGTATGCGGCACTGGACGCTAGGACGGATGATGGGACTTGGTTCGGCGACGGATTCAAGGGGCTCGACAAGGCGGTCGCCACAGTGGAGGCGGTGCTTGCCTCGAGGCCCGAGGTTGCGGGCATTGTGGGCCACGAGCAGGGCGGGACAGTGGCCGCCGTGGTCGCAGCTCGCGCGGCGTTGGGAGAGGGCCCAAGGCCGCTGGCCTTTGCCATAATTTGCGGCGCCTCGATGCCCACCGCCAAGCCCTACACTGAATTGCTGCAACGGCTCCGCTCTGCCGAGGTGTCGATTCCGACTCTTCACACCTTGAGCAACACCGGCACATTGGCGGCGACGGGCGAGGAGCTCGCCGCGTGCTTCGGGTCGGGCGCAGAGATCCTGTGGCACGAGCAGGGCAATGCCATGCCGGATAAATCGTGGTGGAGGCGGACGGATGCCTTCCCCGATCGCGCGACTGGTCTCAAGCGCTACGTAGACCAATACGAAATTGGCAAGCTCTTCGTGCAGCTCGGGTACAAGGACAGCGACGATGCGAAGGAACAGATGGCCCGGGTCCGCTAAAAATTTCTGAGCTCCGCGGCGCAGGCGTATCGGGCTTGGATCGCGACTCGGAGGGAGGAGGGAGTGCCATGCGATGCTCACGCCTCACGCCCGTCATCGAGTGGAGTGCGATCGAGTGGGAGTGCGTACCGCTGCGCGTACGCCGTACGATACGGAAGGTACGGTAGAAGGCGCAGAAAGAGCCGTTAAATATGAAGAGAAAAAGACTCCACAATTCACACATCACAGTGCTGCTGGACCGAGCGACCGTTCAGATCTCTCGCTTGAAGCCAAGCGTGTCTCCAAGTCGCTGAGAGCGAGCGTCACTCGCGTTAGCTCGGGCTGCGGCCGTAGCACATACGTGTCGACGGCCGAGAAGCACAAGGCAAACGCCGGCGCCAGGGCTGAGTGGCCTGCGAGCTCGTATGCCAGTGCACCACCAACCGCCGATGCGACGCACAAAGGGAGCAGAGTCGTTCGCGCCTCGCATGCGCGTCCGAATTTGGCAACCCAACCGTCCGTGCATGCATGCAGTGCGGCGACCGAGGCGGCCGCCTCCGCGGCGCTGCTTGCGGTCATGCCATAGTAAGTCTCCGCGCGACTGGCAAGCAGCTTCGCCTCGCCCACCTCAGCGGGAATGCCGTCCACAATCGGGTCTTCGAAGTAAACGGCTCGGGCCGTGGCGGCCGCGGCGATGGCCAGGACGCCTAGGCATGCGGCACCCAGCTCGCCCATGGCCGGCGTGCACGCCGCTAGCACCGCCGCCTGCACGCCGCCATGCCAGAAGAGCGCTGTGTTGAGCGCAGCGAGGCTCTCGCTCACCAATACGGCGCGACCCCACGCACGCTCGACACAGCGCCACTCCCACGGCGCGGGCAACGCGTGGGAGCCCAGGACGGCGTCTACGAGCACACGCTCGAGTGCACCGTCCCCATCCTCAACGCCCGGCTGGCGCACCCAGCGCTCGCGGCGGAGCGCGGCGAGGAGCGGCGCGAAAGCGAGCCCGATCGCGATCTCCATGCCCGAGATCGCGATCTCCATGCCCGATCCGCCCGCTACGGCGCCGCTGCCGGTGCCAGCCCCAGCCGCTCCCAACGCGCTGCCGTGGGCACATCCCGCGTCGACGAGGGCCGCTAAGACGCTCAACTGGACGAGCAGCCACAGGGCGGGCGCGTAGGGCTTCATGAGATGATCCTTGATGCGCAGCGCCACCCTGCGATCAACCTCTTTCTCCTCGAGCGCGCGCTCTCGTGCCTCACGAAGCCGCTGCTCCAAACGACGAGTGGCCGCCCGTACGGCGGAGAGCACCGGAGGCGCGAGCGCATCCGGATCGCCCTCCCATCGAAGCACCCGCGCCGCCGAGCGGCACTCGAGGCGCTCTGCGTGGCGCTCGGCACTCGACGGGTCCCCCGTGACCCAGGCGCGCCGCTTTGCGCTCCATTCAAAGCCCCGTCGCCTCATGAAGTCCGCCTGGCGCTCGTCGAGCTCGGGTGGCGGCGGGTCGCTCGCCCGCATCGACAGCTTCGTCAGCTTCGTCAGCTTCGTCAGCTTTGGGAGCGACGGGTCGCTCGCCCGCATCGACGGTCCTGGGCCTAAGCGCGCGCCCGGGGGCGTGCGCAACGCGTACACCGGATTGCCTCGCCGGCTCTCTCGCGCGACTCGGAGCCCTTGAGTACCGTCAGCATACCACGACGCGAGTTGTCCCAGCGGAGAGGAGTTGCCTAATATGGAGCGGCTCTGGCTGCGCTCGAGACGCTCGGCTGAGCCGCTACGCTGCAGCGTCTGCATGAGCGCCGTGGCTTGCTCCGCGCGATCCTGCGTCCGCTCAGTGCGGCACCGATGCGGCTGGCTATACCGCTCTCTCAGTGCATCCGTCGTACGCCATCCACCCTCTTCATCAATCTCGAGGAGCCAGCTCAGATCGACCGCATGCATCGTATCCATGCGCGCGTCGCTCACAGAACCGTCGGCTGACCTTTCGAGATGCTGGGTGTGGCACCGACCTCGCAGAGACTTGTCCGAAGTGACGACGAGGAGTTCATTTGCATCGCACGAGAGGAAGGCGGTCGCTTGCACGATCACGTCATCCGCAGTTTGCTCGTTTCCGCTGAGCAAGACGTAGCTTGAGGGCGTAACAAAGCTGGTTGGCTCGCCGTGATCCCATACCACGCACATTCGATGGGAGTAATTCGCCGCGGCAGCCCACGCATCAAGGCTGGTCTGCATCTCTCGAGCATCATAGCGAAAGCCAGACGCGGCACGCACGTTGTTTCCGTCAACGAGGAGCACCCCGCGATGCTCTGAGAGCCTGTGTCGCACTTTTCCGAGCCGACTCACGGCCGCGGGCGACAGGTGTCTCGCATACGGCACGGACGACGCCATGGCCGCGGCGACATGAGCAGAGGACACAAACATCATGAACCAGTTCGACATTCTCCCGGAGGGAGGAGAAGTCAGGCGTCGTGAACAGGTGCCCCGTACCGTACTGTGAAATGCCGTTTGTGAAACGCCGATGTGACACTCTATCTAAGTTTATGAGCAGGGCATCTGTGTGTCGAGGACCCGTTCGTAGAGCGAGCTCGGAGCCAAGCTGCGAGGCGGTTGCCATCATACTGTTTCTGGTACAACGGTCGTCCGCGCTCGACCACTCGGTGCCTGCGCGGCTGGCAGCAAAGGCTCGGCGAGCGTGCCCGCGACGGCGCCGAGCCGGACGGCGGGCGAGGTGCCACTGTAGAGGCGCGCAGTCACCTCCCAGCGGCCCTCGCGGCCCAGCGCGACCTTGACGAAGGCGATCGTCTGTAGCGTGATGTGAATGATCACGTACAGCCAGCCGATGATGAAGAAGATGAGGATCGAGAACATCGCCATCGGCTGCCGGCGGCGCTCCTCATAGACGTTCGAGTGGTGGAGGGCGAGCAGCGCCACGAAGCCGTACAGCACGACTGCGGTCATCACGCACACCTGGAACTCCATGGTCCAGGACATGAGCGGGTAGACGAACGGCGAGGTGATGACCGGGTTGATCACCGCCGCGAGCGCCGCTGCAAAGAGCAACAGCCAGCGCAGGTGGAAGAGGTAGCAGAAGCCAGCCTTGGCGCGCAGCGAGAGGCCGCTCACGAAGACCTTCCAGTAGTACGCGTGCGTCACCTGCTCCCACCCCATGAACCAGCGAAGTCGCTGACTGATCAGAGCGCGGGGCCCTGCCGGAGCGAGCTCTCCCGAGCGCGCCTTCGGGCAAAAGCCGATGCGGTGCCCATCAAGCAGGGCGCGCGCGGAGACGTCGACGTCTTCGGTGAGCCGGGCGCGGTCGAAGGGGTACTGCTGCAGCACGCGCGTGCGCCAGAGCGCGTTCGAACCGCCAAAGTAGCCCGTCCCACCGAGGATCTCCATCGCCGGGAAGTAGATGAAGTGCGTCACGAAGAACTCCGCGTCCACGGCACGCGCGAGCAGTGAGGCCTGCTTATTCCGGATGTACGTGGAGCCTTGCATGGCGACGTATTCGCTGCGCAGCAGCGCCGACGCGAGCCGCACCAGCGAGTTGGTATCCGGGTGGTGGTCCGCGTCGTAGAGCACGACGAACTCGTCGGTGATCGTGGGCAAGATGTGGTTGAGGTTCTCCGCCTTGGAGGTGCTGGCGTCGACCTTAGTGATGCGAAGCTTGCGGCGCGGCGCGTAGTGGCATCCCTCGAGTCGGCGCAGCGTCTCCTCAAAGGGCAGCGCCGACGGCGTGTTGTACACGATGTGCAGCGTTAGATCACTCGGCCAGTCCAGCTGGAGCAGTATGTGCTCGATCGTCGACTCGATGATGACCTGTTCGTTTGGTAAGTAGCAAGCGACGACGACCGTGACGGCTGGCGCGGTCCCATCGCTGGGAAGCTTGTCGTCGTTCTCGCCGTGCGGCCGGCAGAAGGACTGCCGGCGGATGACGCGGTAGATTGAGGCGAGCGCGACGAGGCAATTCAGCACGTTGGCGATGAGCATGATGGCAAAGTAGAAGTGGTCGACAAGGATCGGCGGCAGGCAGAGCAGATTGGTGCAGCCGTTGAACCAGAGCGACGTCATTGGCGCCGATCGGCACCGAGAAGCTCAAGCGCCGACATGTCGAGCGCAGTTCGAGATCGCGCGCGCGCGCGCGCGCCGCCGCCCGCGCGGTCCTTTTCAGCGTGAACGTGAACAACATGAACCGGAAAACCACGTCCTGCCAGCCGGTCGTGCTGTCCAATGACAGGGAAGACCCAGAGAGTTTTTTCACAACGTCATGTTCACGCGGGTCGTCTTGCCGCCTCTGCTGCTGCTGCTGCTGCCGGAAGCGGCACCTGCTGCCCCTGCCGGAGTTGACACATGCGACCCGATTGCAACCGTGGCGGGCACAACCCTGCTGCATGCAGGTGTTGCTTTCGCGCGTCAGTGGGCCATCAACAGCGCAAACGAGAGGCTGAGCTGGGACGGGATTGTTGGCCGGGCCACGCTTTCACTTGTGGAAACGTTGCTTCGCCCGATCGCCATGGCCGTCGCCGCGATCGGTGCCATGGAGACATCGCTGCCGCCAGGCGAGCACGTGTGCAACGCGAGCATGGCTGGTCTGAAAGCCATCGCAAATGTCACTAGCATCGCCATCCGCAATCTTGGCTCCATTGCACCCTTTGAGCTCACACCCGTGGGTAGCAGCCGTCTCGCAGCTGCTGCGTCCTTCGGCCGGCTGGAAACGGCGATCGGGGTTCAGGCGAGCATGCAAGGCCCCTTTGGCTTCAATCAGCGTGCGGGCTTCGTCTGCCACGCCAACTTGTCCGACGTGCGCGCCACGATCACGTGGAGGGTGGCGACACTTGCTTCGCAAGCTCAAGAGGCGCTGCAAGGCATGGCTGCATCCGATGGGCTGCCGTACGGAATTGCGAGGGCGGCTGCGGCACTGCGGACTGGTGACGTCGCCCTACAGGAAGTCAACGTTTCGGTGAATGGTGCGATCGCGCTCAGCGTCGCCGGTGCTGATGGCAGCGGCCCGCCGCCGCTGCTGTGGAAAATACTGAGCAGGGCCTTGAGCAGCGTGCTCAAGGCTGTGGTCGAAGAGCTCGCTACCGCGGCGTTGAATGAGGCGCTCGTATCTGTCGCATCCGGCGTGGCAGTACCAGTAGCGCCACGAGGGGAGCAAGCGAGCGCCGGGAACGGCGAGCCTGAGGGCGTTGCAGCGGACGAGGTGTCTCCCGAGACCGCGGACAGCGCGACGCACATGCAGAGGGACACCGGACACGTTAATTCGTAACGGGGGGCACGCGGCACGGCAGTCGGCACGTGTGCGCGGCCGGGCGCCGCGCCGCGCGCGTCCGCGCGAAGCGTTCGGTTCCGCGCCAACGCCGCCACCCGCCGAGACCGCGGCCGACTGGGTACCACGGTAGCACAACGACCGGACACGGTGCGGTGCATCATCGTGTACCTAACCTACCGAACCTAAACGTCACGCCTCAGCCTCAGCCATCCTTTGCCACATTCATGCCACATCCCACCGCCGGACGACGACGGCGCACACATGTACCAATAACCTAACCTACAGCCATACTCATGTACCTCGCCTTCAGCCATGCTTTCTTGCTGGGTCTTCGCCAGCGCGCGGCCGAGCCACGCCCATTAGGAACTAGTGCAAGCGTTTGTTCGGTGGCTGTGGCTTTGGCCTGCAGATTAGCGTCAGCTCGTCGAGCGCTCCCCCGACGAGCTCTCGTCGCCCACAGAGAGAGACTCAATTGCTTCCGCGATTCCGCGCAGGTCTGAATTGCAGGCCGACGAGTTACAGGTCGACGCTGCACTCTGAAGCTCATCCGTCGAGGAATTCAAGGACGAGTTCGAGTTCGAGTTCAATGAGATCACCGACGACGGAGCGCTCGACTCGGCGCGTGTTGACGATGGCGCGCGGGCGCACGCCGACTGGTACCGTTGCACGGCCGCCACCGGCGCCGTCACGGGCAGTGGAGGGAAGACTGGCGCCGCCGTCGATGCAGGCGGTCCCCGCCACGCAGCGAGCGCTCCTTCGCCGTGCTGCTGTGCGGTGGTGCCCGGTAGAGCGCTCGGCGGCACCGAGAGTGTATCGGCTGGCGGCGAGGATGGGGCGCGTCCTATCCGTGCAGAGGGGATCCCCGCTTGTTGGAGCTGATACTGCATCAGCACCTGCTGCTGCTGCTGCCGCTGCTGCCACTGCTGCCACTGCTGCAGCTGCCACTGCTGCAGCGCCCACTGCTGCTGAAATTGCTGCTGCTGCTGCTGCAGCAGCTGCTGCCCCTGCAACCAAAGCTCAAACGCAGCTCCCGAAGCCGCAGCGGGCATCGCGGGCATGCGGGCGCCGCCGAACGCGCCGGCGCCGCCGAACATCGGGGGTGGTTGTAGGTGCGTGCCGAGGGGCGGCATCCACTGAGGCTCCCCCGTCCAAACGCCGTCTGGGCCCATGAGTTCCGGCACGGCACCCGGGGGGAGCGTCTGTGGCATGGCGTTGGGTGCGAGCATCGGCGGACGCATCTCAGGCAGATTCCTCATCCACGGCGGCACGGGAGGGCTGGTCCCTGGTGGCACCGCTCCCGCCATGATAGACGAGCCCACGCCCATAGGAGCAAACGAGGGCCTGCGCAGTGCGCCCGCGTGCGACGGCGCGGAGGGTGCAGCGGTTGACGGCAGCGCCCTGGCGCTCTTGGCGATTGGCGCCGCCTTGCTCGTCTCACCAGCTGTACCAGGGTGCACCACCTCGGTCACGGCACGGGGCACTGCTTGCTTCACCTCGATGTACCGGTTGGCGACCACGTGAAAGCGCGTTTGCAGGACCGCATCGGCAGCGGCAACGTCAACGTACGTGATGAAGCCGAAGCCGCGCGGCCGGCGTGAGATGCCCTCGGTGATCGCGACCACATCCTCCATCTCGCCGAACTGCCCAAAGTACGCCTGCGAGAGGAGTTGAGCGAGGCAGCGGCGTCTCAGCATGGTGGTGGTGGTGCCATGCTGCGTGTGCGCAACTCGAGGGCTGGCTGCAAGCAGGGGAGCGTACGCTAAGCTCGGCTTCGGTCGTCTGGAACGAGAGACCGCCGACGAAGATCTTGCGCAGCTCAATCGGCGCTTGCGCTGGTGGTGCCTCCTTTTCCGGAGTAACTCCCTCTGCGTTGGCCGATGTGGGCACTGCCACGGTCTCGCTGCTGCTGCTCTCCTTCATGTCGTTGCACGCCGCTTGGCCTCCCGGCGCGTTGTCGGCCATCACGCGCCCATGACAAGGAACTCGGCGCCCCTCGGCTGCCTGCTTCAGTCTCGTCAAAACTTACGAAAAAACCCCAAAACCGGCCGGGCGCACTGAGATTTTGTTTTGCGATGCGCGGAAAATATGCTACATGTAATCGCGTTGCATAAAGGCTCTGTTAAATACAGTACAAAGGAAGCTCGAGAGTGCGGTGCGGAAGGGACGCCCCCACCTAGGGCGAACTGGTGGTTCTGGATCCACCCACATCACGGCGCGACATCCCCCCGCGTGTTCAACTTTATACTTGGCCAGTCGTGACGAAATTCGAAAGCGACGAGAAAGTTCGAGAAGAAAAGGCGCTCCCCCTGCCGCCCCGGCCATGGTAGCCAGCTTCTCAGCGGGTTTCTCCGGCGATACGATGGGAGAGAAACTCCGCACCTACTTTGCCATCGAGACGGCGTGGTGGGTGGGCGTGTATGCGATTTGTTACCGTTTTCAGCCAACAATTGCCATCATGCGCACAGGGGCGGGGCGAGCAGCCGTGCATCGTGCTGGCGAGTGGCTGCAGCGCATGTGGCCGTCGCGGTATGAGAGCATCGCAAAAGCGAGTGAGCGCGGGTTCGCCTCGCCCAACGGCCGCACGTTTGGCGAGTGGCTATTGATCAACAAGATTCTTGCGCCCTTCTCCTTCCCTCTCAAGCTGGCCGCGGCCAACAGGATCGTCAACCAGAAGCGTGCTGCAGTGGCGGCCTGGACTTTGAGTGGCGGATCGCTTGCGTTGTCTGAGGGGTCTGATTCGGGGAGCAGCAGTTCAGATCTCGTTAAGGGGACAGGAGTCGCCGGGCCATGACAACGCGCTAGGGGCATCTAGTTGTCTCGCTCTATAAGTGCAAATGAGTAATGAGAGAATGTACGTTCTCCAATGTTCGCGATTTCGCGCGCGGTACTCACTATGAAGTCCCTGCGTCACGCGCCCGCCGGGTGGCGTTCGAGGAAGAAAGCCTTCTCGTCGAAGAATGCGATGCCCACGGCGCGCGCAAACTCGCGGTCGCCATCTCCGTGATCGCCCAGACGACCGGCCGCGTCGCCGACGAAGAAGGAGCCGGCCTTGTCCACCGGCGTGTCGGGGTAGGCGTGTCGCGCCACGTAGTCCCAGCATCCGGCCCCAGGCTTGCGGAAGTCGTCCTTAGCCGTCGCGCAGAGGACAAGCAGTGGCACTCCTGCTGCCCTCGCGAAGCCCTCGAGCCGTCCACACTTTTTGCGGATCGCAGCGGCGATGGCCTCGGGCTTCTTGAAGCGATCCATCGACTCGTTGGTCACGATGACGAGCGTGTGGCCCGAGGCGGCGAGCGACGCGAGCACAGCTGGCACGTGTGTGAATTGCATGCTCCATGCGTTGGGGTCGTTGCCTCCTAGAGGCGTCCTCGCCAGGCACCTGCTCGGCGGCGTGAGGAGGACATCGCAGCCGCTGCGCGTGAGTGTGCGTCGGTGAGACCCTTCGTACGCGAGCGCGCGCGCGTGCGTGCGAGGCGCTCACCCATCAAAGTCAAACGCACCCACCTTGGGCGACGCAACTGGACTCATGTGGCGCCAGACCAGGAGCGATCCGCCATGAACGCCCCAGCCGGCGGGCACCGGTACGCCACGGAGCGATCGCTCCAGGCTAGAGGGCATCGCAGTCGCCGGCGCAGCGGCTGGTGGCACGGACGGTGGCGCCGTAAACGGCACAGGCAACGGCACGCCGGTGTGGACCGGTGCGGAAGCGGCCATCTCGACTGATGGTGCTGCCGCGAGTGGCGCAGCGTCGTCGGGTTCGGACGCGGGTGGCTCCTTGCGCTTTCTGGACTCGCCATCGTCTGCTGGCGCTGACATGGAAGCCAGGCCCTGGAACCGCGGGTGCGTTGCTGGATGATCGAAGGCTTCCCAGTGCGATCTGCTCTGCTGATAACACGCGTTTCCGTACTTGCACGGAGGCTGCCCGAAGGCGGGCGCGTACTTTGACGCCGACGCAGCCATCGCGACGTAGCCACTGATGAGCCGCGGGATCAGGAGGAACCTCGTGGTTCAGGGCCGTCTCGGGCCACGCCCGCGTCCGCGGCCGCCTGATAAATTGCTGATAGGCCGTTAAAAGACTTCTCCACCGAACTCCGGATGGGGTGTGAATTCACATCCATTTCCTGAGTTTGTTGAGTTTCGTGCTAGTTGAACTTCTTGAGTTTGGGTCCGCTCGATTTTCATGGCCTAATTTGCCGCGCGGAGGTCGCGGAGCCTTGCCTTTGCGGTTCGAGCGCTGCATGGTTCGCACGCTAGACCGCTTACTCGCCCCGCACATCACGGACCCAGACTTCCTGGAGCGCTTACGGTCCGCCGAGGAACGCGATGCTCGGCTGCGCCGAGGTGAGCAGCCAGCTACGCGGGCATCTTCAACAAATGGATTGACTATGATGAGCAACGCGACGTCCAGCTATCTTCGACCGCGGAAACCATCATTCGATACACTCCAAGGCATGCTCGCGGTTGCGAACGATACTTCTTGGGCCGTGGGTACATTCGCCAGGGAAGGGGACGAAAGCCATTCCAACAGTATGGGTACCAACAGCATCTTGGAGGCGCGGGACATTGATGTGCGAAGAGCCATGGAGGCGCGCAAAAAGGCGGAGGCGCGAAGAGAGGCGGGAGCGCGAAAAGAGATGGAGGCGCGATTTGCTGAGATTCGAGGTCAATCGACCTCGGCGACGAGTCGCACCCGCGGCATCTTGGTCCAAGATGTCCACCGGGTCAAAGATGCCACCCGCGCTGCGGCCGTGAAGGCTGCGCCCCTCGGCGCGAGCGTGGACCGCTCCACGACCCGGCAGAACGCAGAGCGCATCGAGAAAGCAGGTTCTCAGAAGGATGCATTCAATGCTGTGCGGCGAGACCTAGAACTACGCGAGCGCCGCAAGGCAAGCAAGGAGGATTCTTTCAAGAGACATGCATCCTTCAAGGCAGGTGGCCCAGCTCGCTCCAAATCGAGCAGGTCGACGACAAACGACGAGGCGGCCTTTAAAGGCGCTCCTAAATATATAGGCAACAAGGGTGCGTACAACAACAAGCTCAAGGGCGCGATCATGATAGAAGTCCTCAGTCGCGTAGCGTAGGGCCGTAGCGTAGGTATTTCAATCCCGAGTGGACCGACGCCGCAGAGTCGCAATATTATAATAATGTATTACGACCAAAGAACACCAACGGGTGCAGTCTGCGCAGAGCAGACCTACACGCCGTGTATCGGGGCGGCGTGGTTCCCTCGCCGGCCGCGGTCCCCGGGGCGGGGGCGTTCGGGCCCCGGCGGTGCGGCGGGGCTCCGCCGCATAACCGCCGCACTGCTGTTGTGCTGACTGCGGGCGAGCGCGGGCCCCTGGCGCCACGCACGGCTCGCTCTCGTCTCTCGAGGACTACTCCGGCGGCGGCGCGCGCGGCCCGCGGCGCTCCGCTCCAGCGCTCCACCCGCCCACGCACTTGTAAGACCACGACAAGGCACACGATGGGACATCGTCGCGCGGTTAAGATTTAGATTATTCCCGGGTGCCTGGGTGCCACGCCCGCGCGCAGGGCCAGGCCGCAATCCAAATTCGAAATTGTAACCATGTATGAACGATCTGAAGTTCAAGTTGAAGACCACGCCATCGTTCATCGTCCGGGGCGAGATTGCAGATTTTTCGGCGGACGTAAGACGTTACGTTCGACGTGGAGAGGTCTGGTGGTCCTGGGTTTGTGGGTGCGTGCTGGGCCGTGGTCCCCGGGTCGGCGGGTCGCTCCGGGTCGCGGTGGCCGGTGCGCGCGGCCGTCGGCAGCTGGCCCCGTCCCGGACCGGTGCGGTCTGGCTCTCCGCGCAACACCCAACAGCAACACGCCCCAAAAAGTAGCAACATTATTTTGCGGGCCGTGTGTGTCGTACGTCGCGTCGGGGACGGACCGAGAGACGGGCGAAAACCCCTTGCCAGTACGGCAGAGTCTTAGACCCATTCACATGTACACCGACAGGCGATACCGTAGCGAACGCTTGAATCACATCGTGCACTCTCAGGTGCACATGTGCAGCGCATATTGCAGCGCCGGACCGCCCCCAGCCCCACAGTCCACTCCTTTTGGTTTGCTCTTCCATGGCGCAGGCTTGCTCTGCAACTTTTGCGGCCCTTTCTCCGACACAGAAGGCTGGGCCGTTCTGAGGCACAGGCAGGCATCCTTGAGAGGCGGCGCGCCTCCTATGCGTCAATAGGCGGTCCGTCGGTTGGTCTGTGCCGGATTCGAGCGTACGTCGAGCGGACGGCCGCCAGGCACCGCCTCGCCCGTGCGCGGGCGCGAAAGCCCCGAGCGCGGCCATGAGCCATTCCCCAGGAGCGACGCTGACGGTGCCGCGCCAGGTGACGCGCCAGGCGCCCCCGCCATCAGCGCCCCGGCCCCTATGGAGCCCACGCTGTCGTGAGCGGGCGGCTTGACCGGTAGCGTTTGAGAGAGGGCCGACGTTCCGCCCGCGTACCGGCGTCCACACATCGCAGTGGCCGACGTGGCACCAGCGACGCTCGCGCAGGCCGGGGGTGCGCCGCCCACGAGCACGCCACACGCGCCGCCGCCGCCCACGCCAAGCGAGCCGGGCCGGGCACGGCCGCCACCGGAGCTCGGTCGTCCGCTGCCGCCGCGGCTGCCGCCCAGGCTGCCGCCCAGGCTGGCGCCCAGGCTGGCGCTCAGGCTGCCGCCTTTGCTGAAGGTGCCCTCGCAAGCGTACAGCGGCAACGAAGCCTCCATCGGCGCACTCGCCTCGTCGCTGATCCCCAAAGCCGAAGAGCCGACGTGCATCGGCGGGTCGTCCTCAGCGCCGTCGCCGCCCGTGACGACGCCCGACAGAGCGCGGCGCGACCTCGCGAAGGAATACATCGCGTCGTCCACCTCGGCCGCGGTGACCTCGTCTGGGTGGGACGAACCGAGCCCTCCGTCCATCGCCGCCGCCGCCTGCCCGAGCGAGCTCGCGTGGGCTGAGGGTGGGTGCGCGCGCCTCCTCGCGGCAGGCAACGACTCGCCACGGGCGTGTCCGATACCAGAGTGCGCATGCGCCGCCGACGCCGCGCCGTCCGCGCCGCTGGCGCCCTCGCCGGCGCCGTACGCGTTGCCGCCAATGTCGCCATGCCTCCGCATGTGCGCCGTCAGAAGCTCCAAGCCCGCGACCACGCCCGGCTCCGGAGGGGCGTCCGCATGCATGCCCGAATGCATGCAGCCGGGCGGCAGGTTCGCGAGCAGCCCGGCCGCCGCGCCGGCGCCGAGCGCGGGTGAGGCGAGAACGCCGCTCGTGTCACAGCCACGGCGCGCTAGGAGCTCCGTGAAAGGCGTAGAGCGCGAGATGGTGCCCCCGAGGCCATTGATGACGCCGCCGTTGGTTGCGCCGCCAAGGCCTAGTATGCCGATGGCGCCACCCAACGCGCCACCCAATCCATCGTCACTCTCCTGGCCCAGGGCAGTAGGCAGTTGCGCCCGCCGCTTGAGCAGCGCGCCGCCGCCACCTGGCTGCGCAAACTGGCTCATCCCCGGTGGCGCCACCGTCGGCGTGCCGGCGCTGCCCTGCGCTGGCGAGGCGCCCAATGCGGCGCCCGATGCGGCGACGCCCCCCCCCGCCATAGGCCTTCGTGCCTCAGAGCCTGAGGAGATGCGCTCCGGACGGGCAGTGCCACTCTGTGCGAGGGCGAGCGCCGCTTGAGCGCCGGGCGCGAGCGCCGGCGACGGCGCAATGGAAGTGCCCACTGGAGGTCGGCCGCCGCGCATGGCCCACTGCGTGTTGATGGATGTGGCAGGCTGCGAGCGGACCGAGATCGACTTGCCCGCAAAGCCCCGGCCACGCTCGTACGAAGCGCCACGCGAGATGGCGCCGTCGACGCCATCGTCGCCATCGTACCCGCTCTCGCCCTCGTAGCCGGTGTCTGTGTCGGTCGCGGATTGGGATCGGTCGATGGGAGGCCGGAGCGCCGCGTTTGCGACCGCGCTCTGCAGCAGCTGCTGCTGAATCTGCAGCTGCATCTGAATCTGCTGCTGCTGCAGCAGCAGCGAATGCGGCTGCGGCATCTGCTGCTGTTGCAGCAACTGCGGCTGCGGCGGCGGCGGCTGCTGCGGCTGCTGCGGCTGCTGCGTCTGATGTTGCAGATGTGGCTGCTGCTGGAAGGTGGAAACGTACTGCATGTGCGGAGGCGCGGCAGTCGCCGTCGGCTGCTGTTGGAAGCCAGAGGATGGTTGCGGCGGCTGCGGCAGCTGCGGCTGCAAATGGGGCTGCTGCTGGAAGCCGATCGAGTGAAGATTCTGCAAGTGCGGCTGCTGCTGCAAGGCGGCTGCCCCCTGCATCGACCCACGCAGGTCGTCACGCCCAAACTGCTCGCGAGCCGCAAAGTGGTGGGCGGCCAGCCCAACAAGCGGCCGAGGCAGCGGCAGCGTCGCGCCGCCGAGAAGGTCGGGCCGATGGCCCAGCAGCGCAGCCGCGGCCGCCGCGGCCGCCTCGGCGCGCTGCGCCGCCGCGCGCATCTCTTGCTCGCGAGTGCGACGCGTCGAGATAGAGTTCCTCGCCACCTTGTCAATCTTGTCCTTATTCGTCGGCGAAGGGGTGGGCCCGACCTTTGTAACGAAGGCGGGCGCCGCGCCGCCGTTTGGGGGCGCGGCGACGCGTAGTTTCGTGCCGTCGGCCGGCGGGGCGGCGCCGGTCGCGACGGGCGCGGTGCCGCCGTTTTCTATACTCGCCGCCAATTTCTTGCCCTCGTCGTCAGAGCCCTCGCCGCCGTCGGAGCCCTCTGTGTCGCCGTCGGCTCCGGCGTCGAACTCGCCCGACATGAGGTCGATGAGCGTCTGGTGGATCGCCACGTTGGACGGGAGTGCTTTGACGCCCTCGATGGCGTCGATGGTCGCCTTGTCGATCCGCGCGGACTCCTCTGCCGTGGGCGGCGCGCCAAGTCCAAAGTACCCATGCAGCGCACGGCAGAAGCGGCACCCAATCTGCTGCAGATGCGCCGTTGAGAAATGGAAGCCGCCGCCATTGGGTTTGGCGCTGTCGCGGGCGCTCTCGTCAGCTGGCGCAGACGCGGGCGCAGACGCTGGCGCAGACGCGGGCGCTGTCGCGGGCGCCTCGTCCTCGTCCTCGTCGCTGTCGAGCTCGGCGGCGCGCGCGCGCCGCCGGTCGTCGCAGCCGCAAAAAGAGGCCTCCATCGTGTACGATGTGAGGAGCTGTAGCTCCCGATGCACCACTACCCGCCCCGTCGACTCCTTCGACTTCTTGATGATGTAGCTGCAGCTGCTGAACGAGAAGAAGTTGTCGGAGCCCTGCCCGCCCGTCTCGCGCTTCGTGGTGGTACAGGTGCGCGAGCACAGGAGTGGAAAGACTTGCTGCAGCAACGCAGGCACGCGGCCGAGCTTGCCGTTGAGGCCGATTGTAGGCCCATACCCGCCGGCGGCAGCCGCGGCCGTGATCGACTCATCGCAACCGTACATGAAGACGCGTTGCTTTCGCGAGTGCCCATGCAGGTCGACGAACATGGCGATCGGCTGGCGCACGTGCAGCCGCAGCAGCAGCTTCTTGAGCGCATGGATCGTCGGGTGCAGCTTGGCCGAGGGACGAGCCCATCGACGGTTCAGGTCGACGGCCGCGAGCGAGCAGCGGTAGTTGCCGCAGATGACGCCATCTGGGTTGAGCATCGGCACGAGCTTGCAATCAGAGGCAATCAGAGGTCATCAGAGTTCATCAGAGGTCATCAGAGGTCACGTAGCCACCTGGGTTGAGCATCGGCACGATCAGGAAGAGGCAGTGCCGGCGCAGCGCGTCCGCCTCCGCCGAGCGGCCCGTAAGAAAATCGATGATCTGCACTCACGCGGCATGGCGCGTCGTGGTGGGCGCGTCCACGAGGTGCGAAAAGTGAGTGGATGCGCTCGTTTGGTCATGGTGGGCGGAGGCGCAATCGCGGCGCGGGACGGGGGGCGTGGGCTTGGCGGGCGCACGCGCATGAGGGGCTAGGGGGCGTGGGGGGAGGGGGTGTGGGCGGGAGCGGGCGCACCCCCTGCATCATCCACGACGCGTTCGACTCGCCTGGGTGCACGCGCGCTGAGAGGGCGACGACCGGGCGCGCGTTGACCGCTTCAGCGGGAGAGGAGTGGTCGGTCACCCAGAGCATCTCGCACTCGTTGCCGGCAATGGTCAGCGCAAGTCGCTGCCGCCGGACGTGCCGTGCTCGCAGTGGCTCCGCCTGAATGCGCGCCAGGTAAGAGCGTAGCTCCGTGTAAGAGTAAGGGTAACACATCGCAAAGTAGATGAGGTCGCCCGTATACTCTGCCGTCCAGCTGAAAGAGAGGGTCGAGTGCTGCGCATTCGGGTTGGTCTTGCCGTCGCCGCGGTCGCGCCGGATCACGCCGTTCTCGTAGTACAGCACTTCGTGCCCGCTTCGTGTCCAGCCGTGCCCGAGCTTGGCGGCCGCTTGGGTCGAGTACAGGAGAGGGCGCATGCCATTCTTGTACCTGCCACAACGCGGCACTCAACGGAGTCGGGCCGGCGGCACGTCAGGGCACGGTGAGAGCGTCAGAGCAGGTGCGCAGCTGGCTGGCGCGGCTTCGCACGCGGGTCGGCATGCGCATGGACGAAGCGGGTGGCGGCGGGCGGCAGCGCACAGCGACTGCGACTTGCAAAAGTTGACGATGTTGAACCTGTACGTCTCGCCCACCTTGGCGCCGGAGGCGCAGAAATAGTACCACTGCGTGTGGCCGCGCGTGCCGTGATCCCAGTTAAGCAGCAGGTCGTACTCGTTACCGTTGACATGCACCGCACGCCGCAGGTTGCCGCTCTCAAAGCGCGACTCGAAGAGCAGCGCGCCGCCAGGCACCTTTTCCACGGAGGCGGGCACGAAGACCATCGAGTCGTACACGACTCGATTGAGCACCTGCCCGGCTTCCGCGAGCGCCCGGCGTCGCTCCTGCGCCTCGAAGAGCATCTGCTCCCGCTCGCTGGAGCTCGGCGTAGGGAGCAGAGGCTCTATGCTCGATGGCGGCGGAAGCGTGGCGGCGATCGGCACGGGCAGTGGCACGAATTGCATGCCAGGTGGGCCCCTGGGCTTGGGCTCCGTCGTGGGCCCCGCCTCGCGGTCCGCTGATGGAGCGCCAGATGGGCGCGACGCCATGTTTCGCGGCCGGCAAGAGAGCCCGAACCGAGAAGGGCCCACCGGAAGCGCGTGAATGGCGAATGAGAAAAAAGAGGGCTCGCAGCGGAGTTGTCGTCGGACGGACCAACTGCCTTCCCGATGACAGACGTCGCACTGCCCAGCATCGGCGCCCCGTTCGCGAGCAGCGCCGGCAACTCCGCCGTCAAGGTCCCTGCCCCCAAGGAGAAGCAGGACGACCAGACGATCGCCGTCAAGGCGCTCGTCAAAACGCTGAACGCGACAGTGACAAAGTTGTTCTTCTCCTTCTCGGCTCTGAACGCCGCGTCGACCGAGTCGTCGACCGGCTCAATCGACCTGGCGCTCAAGGCGGCCAAACGCGAAGAGCTCTCTGCCATGATTTGCGACGCTATGACTACCACCGTCGAGCGCATCGTGCGTTGCGATAAGGCAGCCATCCGCAGCTCGGTCCTGCGCGATATCCGAGCTCGCTTCTCGCCGCCCGAGAAGCCCAAGCCGCTGATGGTCGACTGCGGAGTGCAGGCGGAGGTGAGGCCCAAGAAGACCAGCAAGGCCGCCGCCGCCGTCGCTGCTGCCGAGAAGGCCAAGGACGACGTCATTCTCAAGCAGCTGGCGGCAGCGCCGGCGCCAGCGGTAGCCGACGCTTCGAGCACGTGCTTCATCACGGCGCCCGTATCGGCCCGCGCCAACAGAGTTGCTGCAACCATGACGACTGCCGAGGCCACCGCTGGCGCTCCGGCCACCACGGCGAGCGGCGCGGAGGCGGTGGCTGGCGCACCTGACAAGGAGACCGCGCCGCGCCCGGTGAGCGCGGTGACAGCTGTGACAGCGGGCATCTTCGAGCGCCAGATGCAGTGGGCGGCCAAGGCGGCGGCCAACCGCGAGAAGTTGCGCCTCGAGAAGGAGGATCGCGAGCGCGAGGCCGAGGCGGCCCCTGCAAAGGTGGTCAAGGCAAGCAAGCAGTGGGCGCATGTGGAGAGCGTGATGAAACGCGAGCGGGTCAAAGCCGAGGAGACTTGGAAGAGCGATCTCAAGGAGCAGATGGAGGGAGAGCGCGAGCGGCGCGACCAGGCGGAGTCCAAGCTGCTCGAGGAGCGCGCCAAGGCCGAGGCACTCGCCATCGCCAAGGCCAAGGCGGAGGAGCAGCGCGCCGCGGCGGACGCGCGCGCGGCGGAGGCACACCAGCGTGCAGTTGAGATGGAGCTGAGATACAAGGAGCAGAAGGAGCAGGTGGACGCGCAGGCCAAAATGCACTCGGAGACGCTCGAGATCCGCGACGCCTTTGGCGACAAGGGCCTCGAGGTGTGGCCCATGTTCCCCGGCAAGAAGCTCTTCCGCGTTCTCGAGTCCGAGATGTTCGACGGACGCGTGTCAGCGGAATTCCGAGTCAAGGACGCTGAGACGGGCGAGCGCGGCGTTACCTTGCTCATGGGGCGGGTGGCGCACGCGAAGGTCTCCGAGGCGCAGGCTATCCTCTTCGACACTAAGCTCATGAGTGACCTCGACGCCGCCCGTTGGTGGACGGCCAATGCGCACCGCTTCGAAAAGGTCAAGGAGCGGGTTCACGCGATGGTCCAGCGCGCTCAGTCGGCCTCGACGGGCTCCGCGCGCGGCCGTGGCATCAGCTCCGCGGCCGCTGAGCCCGAGCTAACCCCCGAGCAGCGCCGTGCGGAGGAGGAGCAGCGCCGTGCGGCAGAGGAGGCTGCTCGCAAGCGCACGGAGCTCTTGGCGCTGCAAACCTTAGACCTCGGAGACGCGTCGAAAGCGGCCAGATACGACCTGCGCGTCTGCAAGTCCTAAGCCTTGACGAGCCTGCAAGGTCGTGAGCCGCCATGGTGACGCCCACGCGCGGCGGCCGCGAGCGGGCACTTTCGTTGGGATAGAGCATCGCGACCATCGTTGCTGAGGCACGCGGTGGCGCGGCGAGTATAGTTTACGGCTTTACGCGGTGCCGGTGGCACATTTTGTTCTAAACGGCTGTTCCGTACAGTACTGGCATATGTTGTTAGTTGTTTCTTGGGGGGGTGCGGGCGCGTGTGTCGGCTCTGTCGCGTAAGTCCAAATATGGTGCGCGCGCCGCGGCTGCCCTAATTTCCGACTATTTTATCAGCCAATTCACACACTACTCCTACCGCGGAGTCGAACGATAGAATGATAAGCCCGCCGGCTTACAAGCCACTACGCGCCATGAATGACCGGCTTTCGGATCTTATCGGCAGTTCGTCGACCGCCAGCGCGGCTATCAGCAGCGCCGCAGCTGGATCCTCCTCATCTGCTACCGCGGCCGGCCCAGTTATCATGCAGGACTTCTTCGCAGAGGTGCAGGAGATTAAGCAAAGCATGGAGCTGATGCGCAATAACGTGCGACTGATGGAGGAGTCGCACAACGAGAACTTGACTGCTATGTCCACCGATCAGAGCCGTCGGTGGTCGAACCAGCTCGAGGAGCTGACGCAGGCGACCAACAGGATCGTCGCTCAGGTCCGCGATCGGCTCAAGGAGTTGGATGAGGCCAACAAGGAGCACGCGGCACGGTACAAGTCGACGACCGAAGGCGCGACGGAGTCGCGCATACGCACCAACATGCATGGCTCGCTCACGCGCAAATTTGTCGAATTGATGGCCGATTACCAGGACCTGCAGACGCGCTACAAGACCAAGTACCGGGAGCGCATGGAGCGCCAGTACCGCATTATCAATCCGACGGCGACCAAGGAGGAGGTGCAGGTGATCGTCGAGAATCCGCAGGCAGACCTGTTCTCGCAGCAGATCGCCGGCCAGACGGCCGTGCGCAACGCGCTCGCCGACATCCAGGACCGGCACAAAGACCTGCTGCGGCTCGAGACCTCGATCAACGAGCTGCACCAACTCTTCTTGGATGTGTCCGTGCTCGTCGAGGCGCAAGGCGAGCTGCTCAACCAGATCGAGCACGCCGTGGGCCACAGCGTCATCAACACGGGCGGCGCCCTCGAGGAGCTGCGCCGGGCCAACGACTACAAGAGGCGCAAGCGCGAGTTCACTTGCTGGGTAGCGAGCGTGATCCTGATCATCGTCGTCATCCTGGGCATGCCGGTGCTGGTTGGTGTGATTGACGACGATGAGCGCTAACATCAGGCGGGGTTGTTTTCCAACGTCTAAAATTGTCTTCACAGTTCACTCCCAGCATTCACAGCCCGAAAACTTCGGGGGGTGGGGGCCGGATCCTTGAAAATCCTCGCCGGTGTGTTAGTCCACCGAGCGACGCGACCGCGGTGACAGCGCCCGTCTGTCCTGTGTTTCGTGTGGTAGTGGCTGGTCGGTACC
>PJAB01000088.1:0-44376 GCA_002887195.1 Chrysochromulina parva
CGCGCCTTCATCCGATGGCACCACCCAGCAGCACACGTACACGCTCGTCAGTTGCCTGGGCGACGAGCTGCGATCGAGCTCATACCACGTGAACGCGCGCCGCCTGAAAGCGAGCTGCGGCATCGGCTGCATCAGACCAGACGCCGCGCCCGATGATCCGTCCTCAGCGCGCTGCATCAGCGCGTGCGCAATCGTGCCGCTGTACCCGAACGAGCTCACGCCCGCACATGACGCGTTCACGTTCTCGGCAGTCTGCTGGACTCCCATCATGCAGCTCACAGATTGTATTTCCCGTAAAACGTGTGGGTTGACCACGCGCAGCTGAGCATTCGGCGCGCTCGCACGGTGGGTGAGCTGCATTAGGAGCCGAAGCAGCCCAACTCCTCCCGCAGCTGGCTCCGCGTGGCCATAATTTGCCTTTCCGGACGATACTCGGCGCTGGGATTGAGAGCCAAATTTCAGCACACTCAAAGCAAGGGAGCGCACCTCGATTGGATCGCCGAGTGCCGTTCCAGTCCCATGGGCTTCGCAGAGATGGACAGCGTCCACAGAAGCAGCAGCATCGGCGAACGAAGCGCCGATGAGAAACTGCTGCGCCAGCCCATTCGGTGCCGTGAGACTCGCCGACTGGCCGTCCTGCCTCACAGCACCTCCTAAGAGAGCAAATGGCGCCGTGCGCTCCATGCCGATCGCCAAGGCACAGCTGGCTTCTGCACGTGCGTAGCCGTCAGCCCGGGCATCAAACGTGTGGCATTTGCCGAGTGCAGACGTCATGCCAGCGAGTGCGAACCGCGCGCTGATGGTCGGGCTGAGCATCAGGTTGATGCCCAACACGACGGCCCTATGGCACTCTTGGCGTCTCAAGACCATGGTTGCGGTGTTGCACGCAGTCAGGGCAGCTGAGCACGCAGTGTCGATTGAGAGGCAAGGGCCATGCAGTCCGAGTGCGAAGCTGATGCGACCCGATGCGACTGAGAGGCTACTGCCCGTGGCCGCAAACACCGAAGCTCCGACTGGGGAGGAAGCCAAGTGCTCCTCGAAGGCGAGGAACGAGATGCCTACGAATACACCCGTCAAGCTCGCGACCAACGTGGCGCGCGTCAGGGAAGCGGCATGTAGGGCCGCGTACCCATGCTCAAGGAGTAGACGCTGCTGAGGGTCGGTCGCAGCCGCCTCTGCCACAGAGATCCCAAAGGCCACATTGTCAAAGAATGACGGAGTGTTCAAGAAGGCGCCGTGGCGTTGTCTGCGAGCTTCGACGTCTAGAGAGTTGGCCGGCGGCCTCACATCCCACCTAGTCTGCGGAACTTGGCCAACCACGTCAGCGCCAGCCACTGTCATTGCCCACGCGCTGGACAGATGCACGATACCGCTCGGAAGAGCCAGGCTAGTCCCCAGGATGGCCACCGTGAGCTCTCCATCCTTTCGAATCTGAATGGCGGGACAATGATGGCTGAAGACAGGAGCTTCTGGTTCCGCCGTGTGACTCGCGAGCAGATGCTGTGCCAGCCGGCGCGCCGTGGGCTGCTCGAAGATGAGTGTCGATGGTAGCTCTATGCTGGGGCCGGCCGCCTGCTGGAGCACGTTCCGCAACTCGACCGCTCCGAGCGAATCGAGCCCCGCCTCCATCAGCGGCTTGTCAGCGTCCGTTGGACTGCCAACTGTACGTGCCACAAGGGCAAGCACCTTCGCCAGGTCAAGCCCAGTAGAGCCAGGCTGAGGCATCGTGGCCGCCTTCGCAGCTCCCTTGTCAGCAGGCAGCGTGATGGCTACATCGCTCACAAACGCCACTGCACCGGGTGGCAGATGCGGCAGTAAGGTGCTCCAATTCACAGGCAAGACGGCCCAAACCTCTGGACTACTCGGAAGCACCGCAGCTTGAAGCGCAGCGAGCCCTTGCGCGCTGCTGATGAGACCGTAGCCTTGCGTGCGCCATCTCCGAGCAATCTCCGTCTTGGAGGCCATCCCGATCTCCCCCCATGGGCCCCACTGCACACTCGCCGCATGCTGGGCGCGTGCACGTCGCTGCACAGCGAGGGTGTCCAATATGCTGTTCATCGCACTGTAATTGGCTTGCCCGACGGCTCCGAGCAGCGCTGTGACGGATGAAAAGAAGAGGCACGACTGCACGGGCACGTGCGCCAATGCACGGTGAAGGAGTTCGGCAGCGCCAGCCTTCGAACTCGCAACCGTGCGCAGCAGCTCGCCTCGTTGATTCGCAAGCAGCGCGTCGGCTAGTAGTCCAGACGCGTGCCAGAGGCCGCGAATAGGAGGCTGCTGGACTCCACTGATGGCGCTCCGCACATCTGCGTAGCTGCCAGCATCGGCACGTACCACCCAAACTCGTGCATTGGCTTCCTGTAGCTGGCGGGCCGATTTTGGCTCGAGTACCCCCGTGCGCGACATGAGAAGCAACGCGGACTGGTACTCTTTCGCCAACCAGCCGGCGGTCAAGAGCCCAAGCCCTGCAGTGCCGCCGGTGATCAGTTGTGTCGAGGGCGCCTCCAGGACTGGCCCGGCGAGCCAGAGCACGACCTTACCGGTATTCGCGCCACTTTGCAAGAGTCGAAAAGCAGCAAGGTAACGGCTCGTGAGCTCGAACGGACAGAATGGAAGGGCGTGAGCAACCCCAGCATCAATCCGAGAGGCAAGACTCTGCATCACTCCTTGAAACCATGTAGGGCTGGCTGCCCAATCAGCATCCAATGCCACCACGTCGTAGCGAGCCGTACCCCCGCGGTGTTTGACTGCCGCGGCGGCGCGCAGACTGCTCCACACGCCGCGCTTACCGATCTCTTCCACAGCGGCGCCTTCGCCGGACAGCGCGAGTGAGCACGAGATGAAGTCGTTCGAGAGGCTGTTGAGAGTACAGGACAGGCGGCACGCCCTGAGCAGAGTTGACTGGCCCACGCAGAAGCTCGTGCTGTCCCGAGAAGACACATGACGAAGAGGTCCACGCTCGTGAAGAGCAAGGTGTTTGAGACGGCTGCCGGCAGAGACGAAGACATCAACGCCGAGCCAGTGCGCGTATTCAAGCGCTGCCAAGCCCACTCCACCAGCAGCCGCATGCAGCAGGAAGCGTTGAGCCCCACGCAGCTTTGCGCGGCCGAGGGCAAGATGCACTGTACTCCACGTCACCGGCAGCGTACATGCCGCTTCAAACGAGGTCGACACGGGCTTCCGTGTGACCAATCGGGAATCGGCTCGTGCCATCGAAGCCAGTGGCGATTGTACGACGCCGAACACGGCCCTCCCAGGCACCAGACCCCCCACACTGAGCCCGCACTCGACGGCGACGCCCGCGCAATCGCCTTCAAGCCATGGCACATCGCCGGGGTACTCACCAAGCACGTTGAGCACATCCCGAAAGTTGAGGCCGACTGCTCGAACCTGAAGGATGATCTCGTCGCTGGCTGCCAAGTCGGGCTTTGAAAAGGAGGCGACGCGAATGTTCGAGATGGCGCCCTTGGTCTCGTACTGGAGACGGATGGGCAAAGGGAGGGGTGGATCTGAACGTTCGAGCCTGGGTACAAGCAGTCGATCTCCCGGGGAGGATGCAAGCTCGAGCTCGAGCTCAGACTGACGTGCGATCTGCTGCATCAGAGCGCTAGGCAGATGAGATCCGGAATGTGCGAAGCATCGCAAGTCCAGCGTGGGTATTTCTTGCCTTGCCGAGCGCGCAAGCCCCCAAGCGCCGACGCCGTGAGTCGATGTAACATGGTGAGCCAACGCCACAGGAGCAGTGCACGTGAGCACCCAAGCCGTGAGAGACCCGGACGATGAGTTTGCTTGTATGACAGCAAGAGTAGCATCGAGGAGCGTGAGCTCGTGCCGCTTCGACCAACCTAGCTTGCTAATTGCAACCACCAAGGCCATCACGTTGCGATAGGGGGGCAGCATCGGCGCTTTGGCTTCAGTCCCGACAAGGTCATCGCCAAGCACGAGTGCGGAGCAGGGCTTCGGAGCGCCGGAGGACGATGCGGCAGCCCAGGCTGTACGATACGTGTGCTTGTTGAGCAACCCGCCCTCGGCTTGGAGCTCTCGCGTCTGTATCCCCTCGAGCTGTGCCGACGGGGTGCGACCTTCTTTGTCGGTGAGGATAGCCGCACCGCGTGTGTTCGCGGCGGCCCACCACACCTGGCACTCGCCCTGCAGACGTGTTTGGCGGATGGCAAACGGTAGACGCAACGCCACCCCCGTGGAAGTCTCGGGCGGCAGAATGCTCAACTGAAGAGCGGCATCGACGTCCGCAGGGTGCACGAGGGTGCCCTGGAGACTGATGCGGGAGCGCAGCCGAGCGAAGACGTGTTCTCCGTCTTCAAGCACTCGTTGCAGTCGCCGGTACGAAGGACCATACTGGAGCCCGATGGCATGAAAGCTCGCAAAGACGCTTGTTGGGCTCCTCTCCGTCGCATTTCGTGAAGGGCGAGCAGGAAACGACAGAAGGCTCGAAGCGCCGCCCTCTGCTCGTCCGACGCAATGGGCATCCCCGCTACCGGAGCCCACGGAGCGCACTTCAAACGCGAAGCCCCGATAGGTGCATTCAATGGCCTCCACGTCCTCTACGAGGAGAGCGGCGATGAAGCAAACGTCCGTCAAGCCAGAGGGCAGGGAGAGCTGGGCGGCAGCTGCGGTCGCCATCTCGAGATAGCCGGCCGCTGGGAAGACGACGCGCCCACGGACAATGTGATCCGACACCAACGCAAGCAGCGCTCCAACAACTGGCGACCGGAACACTGTCACCTCGGCATTCGGCGTGACGAGGCGTTGTTGCGCGAACGGGTGCCGCGAAGAAGCCCATGCAAAAGAGCGCCGACTATACACGAGCTTCGGAGGTCCAGAAGCGGCGACTTGCCGGCTGCTTGGGGAGCTCTGCAAGACGGCATGCGAGATGGTGCCACTGTACCCAAACGACGAAACGCCTCCAAGGTCGGCTTCAGAATAGGCCGGCTGGGTATGCAGCCGCGCGCGCAGCGATCGAAAAGGTGGCGCGAGGAGCCTGTTCAGCACACGCAACTTGGCATTGACCGGAGCCACCGTCTGGTGCTGCGATCGGACCAGCGCAAGGAGGCCTAGGAGACCTGCGGTTGGCTCGGTGTGCCCAAGATTGGCTTTGGCGCCACCAATCGACAGGTTCTCCGCCGAGGCGCCCAAGGCGCGCTCCAGGGCCCGTGCCTCGGTCGGATCCCCTAGCGCCGTGCCTGTGCCGTGTGCCTCCACCAGCTGAAGCTTGGAGATGGCTGCGGACCGGATCACCGCGCCGATCATGTTCGCTTGGGCTGAGCCGTTGGGCGCGGTCAGGCTTGCACTCTTGCCATCGGACCGCACGGCTGCAGCAAGGAGCTTTGAGATCGCGCCGCCAGAGAGAGCGAGGGTGACTGCACCCACACCTTCGCCCCGGACATAGCCATTCGCTGCGGCGTCGAATGTTTTGCATCGACCGTCCACCGAGAGCATCCCAGCTCGGGCATACAGCTGATGGGTGAGGGGAGACATCATGAGGCTCACAGCGAGCGATAACGCTGCCTGGCACTCCACTGCCCGGACGGCCGACGATGCAGCGTGAAGCGCCACAAGAGCAGAGGCACACGCGGCATCATAGCTGACGCAGGGTCCTTGGGTGCCGAGTACAAAGGAGAGGCGCCCCGCAGCAATCGAGATCGCGCCTCCGGTCGCCTCGTAGACGCTCTCACGCTCCCTGTGCATGGCCGAGAAGTCGGCGTTCATGATGCCCAGGAAAATGCCCACCTCGGCGCCCAAGAGCGTCTCACGTTTGTGGCTCGCCGAGTGGAGCGATGTGTACCCCACTTCGAGAAGCAAGCGCTGCTGTGGATCCATGGCTGCAACCTCGGCGTCCGAGACGCCAAAGAAGCGCGAGTCAAAGCATTGCACGCCATGCAAGAATGCGCCATGGGCCGCTGCTTGCGACAAAGGGCCCACGTCCCATCGCTGCGATGGCACGAGGCTCACGGCATCTCCGCCTGCGGGGAGCAGACTGAAGGCTTCGGTGCCGGCGCCAGCCCATCGAGCGCATGCGCCATCGAGCCCTGGGTGTGCACCTCCTGCTGCGGTGCATGAGGTGGCCCCAGGCGTGGAGATCAGGCCGGAGATCGAGGAGATCGAAGAGATCAGGCCGGTACCAGCAAGGGTCTGGTGGATGTACGCACCCAGTGCCTTCACATTCGGGTGCTCCAGGAAGCTTGTGGTGCCGAGCGTGACGGCGGGAGCCAGCCTGGCATTCAGACCACGCACGAAGCGCACGGCGTCCAGCGAGTCGATCCCCAGATCCATGAACGCGGCGCGCTTTCGACCCGCATCCCATTCCCGGGTCTGGGTATAACTCAGCTCGTCCATGACAGCGATGATCAGGGACTCGCACTCGGCGAGTGATCGTGGCAGGTCCAGCACGGGCTGCGTGCCCGGCGCGCCTCCCTGAGCGACGCTGCGTTGGCTCAGATCTCGTGCGCGGAGAGCGTACGAGACCAGCACGCCGTACCCGAGGTTTGCCACGTCATCGGGTCGGTAGTCCGTCACGAGCTCGCCCACGACAGCGCCCACCGCCGTGTGGAAGAGCAGGCCAGGGTCGGTGCCTTGGGCCACGTGCGCCTGATAGCTCAAGCCCCGAGCGGGCTCGTATGAACGGCAGCGCGTGATGGCGCACGCCCGGTCGATGGTGGCATCCAGTCGCGCAAGTAGCAAGCCGAAGCGACGCAGCTTGTCCGCCACTCGCGCACGAGGGAGCTGCACGACGCTCAGGAGGTGCAGGGTGGAGCCAGCTGGCGTATGCAGGCCGAGCTCGGTCTCCCGACGCGCGCTCAGCAGCGACTCGTACGAGTGCACGCGCTGAGTGTACATGGCACCGAGCAATGCGCCCTCAGGGGAGGTGGCCGCGAATTGGCCCAGTGCGTGGGCTGTGAGCCGTTGGCGTAACGTCCCTTCTGGTGCGCGCAGACCGCCCAAGTTGCACTCCTGCTCGAGTTGGAGCAGGTTGGGCAGATCGGAAAGGGTTGCCAGGCGGATTGTGATGCCTGCGGGCCGCAACTGCTGCAGCACGATTCGCGTGTACGGTGCATCCTTCGGGTAAGTGAGCAGGCCCTCCTCCGGGAGTAGCCCGGCGCTCGCCGCCCCGAGCGAGAAGTGAGTCGCAGGCATCAAGAGCTGACCCGAGTGGGCCTGCACCGCGTCGAAGTGCATCGAAGTCGACTCCTCCATGTACCTGCGCGTCGAGATCACGTCGAGATTGGAGACCTCGAGCACGAGGAGCCCGTGGCGCCCAAGACAGCGCTCCCAGCGTTCCCAATGCTCAATGAGGGACGCGAATGCCTGCGAGGGCGTCACTAATCGTCCGTTGGCCCCACTGGCCCCACTCGCCCCACTGGCCCCATTGGCCACGTACGCGGCATCACTCGCGTCGATCGCGTGCGCCACGAGCGGATCCAGAGGACGCTCTGCCAGGAGAAAGGGGCGGTCGTGGTCGAGGAAGGAGCGAACATGCAGGACTTGGTCGCGCGTGACGCCAAACTGAGTCTCGAGGTTCGCCTGCATCGGCTGCGGGTCGCCTATGTCTCCAAACATAAGTCCATGCGGCGCGCCGGCCGCCGTCAGCGTGGAGCCGGTCTCCTTGAGCGAGTCGGTGTTGAAGTCGACACCGCACATGGTAAGCGGGTGAGTGCCCAGGTGCTGGCCGCGCCGCGTCTCTGCCCGGATGTACAAGTACGTGGTCTTCAGGAGAGTGCCGTCACCGCACCCCATGTCGGCAATGACGCGTGGCTGCTGATCGAGAGGCTCCTCGTCGAAGATGCGCTTGACGCAGACGCTCATCATGTCGGCAAAGTATCGATTGTGCATGAAGCCCGAGCCGATGACATTGAGCTTGCGGTCGACCCACGCCTCATGCGACCCGTCGTACCTGAAGACGCTACCGGTCGATCCAAAGGTGGCCTCGCCCAGCAGGTGAAGCATCGGCCGGTACGAGAGGCATACGCCAAAAGCGGGGCAGCGCTCGATGATGAACAGCCCGGCCTCGCTCAAGGCGAGCAGCTGTGAAGCAGCCGTGTACGTGCCCCACTGCTGCGACACGAAGAATTCTCCGATGCGTTCTGCGGTGGCCTCGTCGACTGACGCTAGGCTCACCGTAGGCGAAGCATGCTCGTGCGCACCTTCGTCTGCTTTGGCCGTGTACGAGCTCGAGAGCATGCGAAGCTCAAGCAGGAGCGGTGCGATCACGGAGCCGGCTAGCAACTGCAGTAGATGTGGCACGTCTGCTGCATCGTCGGGCAGCGCCCAGCCCGCCGTGATGCTTGGCAGCCACTTCGCCAAACGAGGCAGGTGGGTACCCCATGCTATATCAGTGCGCTCGCTGCTGCTGCTCTGTCCGTAAACGTCTTCGCAGAGCGCCGCGAGAGTCGGACTTGCAGCACAACTGGCTACGCTCCTCGTCGTGCGGTACACGCCCTGTTCGTGCGTCACCCAACCCAAGGTGGAGAGTGTCCGCAGCATGATTGCCAGATGGCCAGAATTTGCGCGCAGCTGAATGCTGAGCTGCTCAAGCGTCGCCTCGGAGGCCAGCAGCGAGGAGATCACTGAGCGGCTGTGGTAGAGCGTGGCCACAACAGCAAAGCCGTGTGGCCAAAGATGATAGCTCTCGGCACCAATCGTGACAGCAAGTGAGGCGCCACCGCCTCTGAGAGCAACCCACGTGTGCCGGCGGCCCTTGCTCGCTTCTGGTGTGCACTCACAATAGGCTCGTGCCATGTTCCCGAGGAAATGGATGAGGCCCACGAGGATCGCGCGTGTCCGAGAGCGCAGACGAACGCCGCGACGACGAAATCTCGCAATTCCCTTTTTGGCGAGCTCAAATACCTCATGATGACATCAAAAGTTCAGGAGTTGAAGGGGGTGAACGAGAAGAGACCTGTCGTGAAATCCCTGTCCAGTGGCACTGTACAAGTACTTGAAACTCTCAACCTCTCTCAAACGAAGGCGGCGGCCGTTGGACGGCCGAGGCTGACGAAACTCTCAACCTCACTCAAAGGAAGGCGGCGGCCGTTGGAAGGCCGAGGGTGACGCTGGCGACTCCTGCGGCGGCCAGGACCATGACCGCGGCGACCCCAAAGTGCAGCCCTTGGGGCAGGGCGCGAGGGCGCGCCGTATCTGTCACGTAAGCGAGGATGGATGAGAAGAGGAGTGTGCCAACGGCGCGTGTGAGCTCTGCGACGGAGCCGAGAGCGCCCAACAGCGCGCCTCGCTCGTCCTCGCCGCCCATGTTGGCCACAAATGCTTGGAGCGCCGGCTGCCACATGCTGCCCACCGCCACGACGAGAATGCCGCCGATGAACCCGCCCGCGGAGGGCGAGGCGCCGATGGTGAGCAGCCCGGCAGCGAAGGCGAGCATGCCGGTGAGGATGGCCTGGCGCATCCCGAGGAGGGGCACGAGGAGGCGAGGGAAGATGGCGACACTCAGGCCGACGAGCAGCATGAGCGGCCCCGCTTGCTCCTGCGTCCACCCGAAGCGCAGGCTCGTGTACTCTGGAAAGTGGTCGAGAGAGACTTGGGCCAAGGTGACCAGAGTCCACGCGACCGAGACGCCGCTCAGCACTGCGCTAGTTGAGAAGAGACCGCGAAGCAGTGCGAACGGGTGGCTCGCGCTCGGGTCGAGAGCCTTCTTGCGCTGCGCCTTTGGAAGCGACTCGGGGAGCACGAACACAATGAGCGCGCAATTGACGAGCTGGATCGCGGCCCCAATGAGCATTGGAAGGCGCGGCCCATACTTAGCACCGAGGATGCCTCCGATGGGGAAGCCGACGGTGAGGCCCAATCCTATCGACAGGCCCTGGAAGATGCCGAGGTGCGTGGCGCGCTTGTTGGGTGCCGAGCAATCGGTGACGTACGCCTGGCAGATGTACGTCATGCACGAAGAGAACCCGTCCAAGACATCTGCCAGATAGAGCGCGGCTGGCCCGCGGGCTGTCGCCTGTAACAGGTGGGTCAGCATGAAGCCGAACGCTGACCAGGCCATGAGAGGCTTGCGGCCAAGCACGTCGGACAGGGAGGCGAGGACTCCGACGCCGAGGAAGGTGAGCAGCTTGTCCACAAACTCAACCCGGCCACCCAATGCAATGGAGTGCGGAGAGGGTTTTGTCGTCCCGGTGATCTGTGCGATGAGGAACGCGATGTTGATGGCGTCTGTGCGCGAGAACCGATCGGTCACACGATGAGAGGGCACAGCATGTGCAGAGGGGCGGCCCTTCGGCTCCACGCACTGAAGCTCAACGAGACAAAGTACAGAAAGTTGGGAAGGAGTGCCCAGTAGAAGGATGGTGTGATCGTGGGCGCTGCGACTGCCTTGGCAGCCTGCAGCGTCGGCTTTGAAGCATACACAGAGGACCGTGCAGAGGGAGCAAGTGAGGGCCGGATCAGGCCTCGCTCTGCTGGCACCTCTGAGGATGCGGCCGACGCGATCAGGAGCGCGAGCGCAATGCCTCGTCGCATGAGAAATGAAGGGGGAAATCTCCGAGACGCGAGGTCGGGAAGGCGGTGATCGCTTTTGAGAATGCCAATAGCAGAGCGTCTCAAGGGCAGCCCTGTCGTCCTCGCTGACAAGAAGAAGGTCGAGACGGCGCCGGCCAAGAGCGAACAGAAGTGGACGTTCGCACCACTGGTCGCATCGGTGTCGGTCTTCGCGCTCGCCGGAGCGCTGTGCTGGGTCTCGCCTTCCGAGGTCCTCAGCGCCGCGGGCTTGGATAGCAACAACGTCCCTGCGAGACTTTACATGCGCCAGGGTGCGAAACTCGCAGATTCTCCAATGTCAGAAACGAAAGCCTGCGCTGTCGTAAACCCACTGCCGCAACGAAAATCCTCGCTGAGGCGCGCATGTTGGACTCCCGTGTGGCAGTGGGTGCATGGCAGCTGGTCGCGGCATGCGTGTTGTGGACAGGGCATGTGAACGGCGTCCAGGCGGCCTCCAGGGCAGCTCTTCTGGCCAGCGCCCTCGCCGTTCTGGCGTGCATCCCGGTGAACGAGTATCTCGACCGCCCCAAGAACGAGGCAGTAGCGGGCGTTGTGACTCTGGCGGCACTGGGCATCCTCAACGGGCGGGTGAGTGCTCCGTCCTCCCGAGGCGTCCTCCCGCTCACATCGGCTCTGCCGCAGTCAGGCTGACGCAACCCGATCTGCTGTGCGCGCAGCCGCGCAGTTTGTGGTCCCTTGATTGTCCTTGATTGCCACTCATGAGCTTCGTCATCTCCTCGGCCGCACAGTTTGGGGGTCCTCGCGTCGCAGCGGGCGTCCTGAGCTTCATAGGCCTCCTGATACACTTCACACCTATCGAGACGGCGGAGCTCTATCAGATCCAGGCGGAGCAGCGGTCGCCGCTGCTGTACGTCATGATTAGCTTGATGGGGGCGACGATCTTCACAAGCGGACTCTTCGTGGGCGCGCTCGCCATGGGCCTCGCGCACCCGCGCGCCCTTGCAGGCTCCTTGCTTGCGAACGCCGTCCTCACGTCCAATCTGGCGACCCGAGATGCAGCCTACCTCGGCATAGGGGCACCGAAGACGGCTCCGCTCGTGTGGAGCGTCATCACGACGGGCCTCGCGGCGAGTGCCCTCGTGCTCTCGCGGTGACTCGTTCGGGGACAGAGAGCTGCAAATGAACCACTCACCCGCTGCAGGGGCTCGCAGCATGACCCCATGCATGCTTCAAAGCCCATGAGCGCGGCACTCACATGTACTTTAGATCCATATAGATGACCCTTCAGCTCCATAGATAAGATTTGAATTGAAGAGATTTGAAGAGATTACGGTTTCGTCAGCACACGCCAACAAATTTAGCGTCCTTATTGTACACGTTGGAGGCCCCAGGCCCCTCCTCAGCTCCTAATCTTGAGTGCACTACCGAAGATTCCGAGCAGGCGGCCGAGTCATGACCCACCTAATCACACGGCACTAATCACACCACAGAGTCAGCGCGCGAAGAGCATGGAGAACCCTGACGCGATCCCTGACGCTGCGCAAGAGGCCATTCTCTGCGTTGAACGGCTGACTGCGAGTCGCTCGCCGGTCCCGTAGTCGCGTGCGTTGACCTCTTGCAAATGGCGGCAGTCATCCTGTTGCTGAACACATGCACATCCAGTGCGTGGTCAAGTTTACGACCTGCAATGCGCCAGCCAGCGTGCAGCCCACGCATGCAGCTATTCGCCAATCCGTTCGAAAAGATGGCCGAGCTCATGGGGCCCACTGATGGACCTATCAGCCTTGCGCGAGACAACTTTGCCCGGCCGACGTGGGACCTGACGCAGCTGCGCGAAGCGAGCTCGGCGCCACCCGTGTACGTCATCGACGATTTTCTAAGCGAAGCGGAGTGCGACGCTTGCCGCATGGCCGCCGAGGAAGGCAGGTTCCCGGCGGTGCCTTACGGGGCGAAGAACAAGATCTTCACGGGCACCAAGTGGGCGGCCCATCAGCAGCACGAGTCCGTCGACGTCTTCCTCGAGCGCGCGTGCAAAGCCTTTAACGGCGTGCCAGCGAGTCGGTTCGACCCGGTGACCGTCACGCGGTACGGTCCGGGCCAGTACCAGGCGAAGCATCTGGACGCACGGCTACCACATGAGATCAAGCGCACAGCCGCGTACCTGGCCAGCGGCGGTCAGCGCATCGCGCAAGTGATCTGCTACCTGCAAGCGCCCGAAGCGGGAGGTGCGACCAAATTCTTTGGGCCTGCGTTCAAGGGGCTCGCAATCGAGCCGAGAAAGGGGCGTGCGCTCATCTTCCCAACCGCGACGCTGGACGGGCTCGCGGACGAGCGCTACCTGCACAGCGGCGAGCCCGTCGACGCTGGCACCAAGTGGATTGTGGGCACGTGGCTGATGGAAGCGGATCGAACGGACGCGAAGGAGGTGGCCAAGGCGATCGAGCAGCTGTGGAAGCTCGAGGGGCGCGAGCCTCCGCCGATGCGAGCCTCTGCTAGGGGCTTGGGCGAGGCAGCGAAGAGCGGGCTGGCGATGGGCAAGTCAAAAAGTGGTAAGGCCAAACGCAAGTAGAGACGAGAGCCGCTCGATTTGATGAAGTGGCACCATCTTTCGTTTCCCGTACAAGATGTGCTCGGCTGTCGTGTGTACGACAGTGACGCAATGTAAAAAAGTAGTCTGTCCCATTCGTTTTCGCCTCACCCGCCATCCTTTCGAGATTCGACACTTCCATACAGGACAGTTCTTCTTTGGTGATTCTAATTATGATGGTGCGAGCTGCCGCTCTCGGGGTGGCACTGGCACACTCTGGCAGCTCGGCTGGTGGGGCGGCGCGGTCCTCCAGCGAGCCGGTACGACGTGCGTGCACCCCAAAAGCTCACTGCCGCCCCCGCTCACTTTCTCGGCGACGGCACAGACGTGCGGCGGGAGTCAGGGCGAGAGTCAGGAGCCTCAATCGGCGGCGGCGCGGCCTTGCCGAGCTTGGCGAACGAGCCAGACGCCTCGGAGGCTGCACGCTTCAATGGCGTCGGCACGCCGCTGGGCCGCGCGGAGCTGGCGGCGGAGGTGGTGCTACTCCTACCGTCGCTGCGCGGCGAGTCAGCGGACGAAAGCGTTGACGAAACTGTGGGACGCGGCGAGAGGGCGGGAGCGCGCGGCGAGAGCGCCGCAGAGGCGCCGCCCGTGAGCGCTGTGGTGAGCGCGCCGCGGGGCGACTTGGTCGGCACCGGGATGCTGCTGCCGCTGCCGGGCAGGCCGGATTTGGGTTTCGTCAACGGCTCGCTGCTGGGCAGGCCGGATTTGGGTTTCGTCAACGGCTCGCTGCTGGGCAGGCCGGATTTGGGTTTCGTCAACGGCTCCTTGGCAGCGCCGGAGCTTCCCACAGCCTGTGCGAGTGGCGATGGAGGTAGGCCCCCCTTGAGCAGGGCCGTCGTCTTGCTCGTCTTGAGCTTGCTGCCGGAGAGCGCCGTCGCGGGCGGGCTGGGCGAGGGCTCTTCGGGTTTCGTCACTGGCGGCTCTTCGGAGACGGCGGCGGCCTCCCGGGACCTCTGATCCGTATGGCGCCTCAGCGAGTCCGCATACGCGGCAGCTGCGGACGAGGAGCGAGTGAGCTTCTCAAGCGCACTCAGCGGCGCACTCGGCGGCGCTTGAGCGTCGTCTCGGGCGGGCTCGGACGAGGCGCGCTCGAGCGCCGTGGCGAGCTCCGCACCGCCGTCGCCTCGCAGCGCCCACGACGGCGCTCGCAGCGTCGTCTCGAGCGCACTCGGTGGTTTCGTGCCATCCAACGGCCACGCGCTCGCCACTCGCGGCGTCAGCGCGGAATCATGCTCTCGCTGTGGGGAAAGCACCGATGCGGAATCGCGCTCACGCTGTGGGGAAAGCACCGATGCGGAATCGCGCTCACGCTGTGGGGAAAGCACCGTCGCAGCCCGCGCGCCTGTGGACGAACGAGCGATCGGGGCGGCAGCGGCTAACTCACTCGCGGCGGTGGCGACGGCGGACAAGTCAGTCTTGGACATCTCACGACCGATGAGCTCATCCCACGACAGAGAATCGTCGAGGCATGAGGGGAGGCATGAGGGGTGCCCTGCGGCCATTGCATCGGATGCGGCAGCGTCGGCAAACGCGTCCGATGGCCCAGGGTCGGCGCCTCGCCAGGATGCCAGGGCCCGCGCTGCCTCGCTGTCGGGCGCCGTCGCGGCGGGCACGCGCACGCCCGACGGCGGTGGCGCGCCCGCGCCCGTGCCCGCGCCCGTGCCCGCGCCCGTGCCCGCGCCGTAAATCTCCATGCGAGCTCGCATCTGCGTGGGCGCGCTCCTCGGGTCCTCACAGTGGCAAGGCGAGGGCGGCACGGGCGCGGTGGTGGGCGCGCGCCCTCCCTCGACGCCGCCCGCCGCGTCGCCCGCCGCATCGCCCACGCCATGGCCCATGCCATCGCCCAGCACGGCGCCTCGCGACCGATGGCTCGAGGCGGCCTCTTCGTCCTCCCCGAGCGGACGAAGCTGACGAAGCTGACGAAGCGAGGCGGGCTCCCCATCCTTCGACTCGTCCTCCTCGTCGTTGACCAGGTCCTGTCGGGTTTGGAAGATCCACGGATCGCGCGGGTCGTCCTTGTAAATGAAACCGCCGCCCACACGCTGGTACGACTTGGACGGGGGCAGCAGAGGCGGCGGCAAGCTCGACGAGCGGATGGGCGAGGTTGCCTCACGGCTGAGGCACGAGGGGGGTCCGAGAGAGGGCGAACGCTTGAGAGAAGGCGGCGGCGACGCTTTCCCGCTCCCCTTGCCGCCGCCGTCCCCCTTTGCGCCGCCGCCGCCCGTGCCGGAGCCGCCGCCGCCCTTGTCGCCGAGGAGCATGCGCATGAGCTCGCGCTCCTCTTGCAGGTCGCGACGCGCGACGCGCTCAAGACGCGCGGCGTTCTCGAGCTGCACACGACGGCGCGCGTCCTCCTCCGCGGCCGCTCGCTGCAGCGCCTCCGCGGCCAGGGCGGCTTGGGCGGCCTCGCGCCGTCGAGCTCGCTCGAGCTCGAGCTGCGATTGGAGCTCCTCGAGCTGCGATCTCGCCTCGGTGCGCGCCGCGACCACGCGCTTCTCCGCTTCGTCAGCTTCGTCAAGTCGGAGCCTCCGCTCCTCCTCAATCGCGCCCAACGCGGCGCGCATCGCGCTCTCTGCCTCCCTCTCCACGTCGGCCACGCGCTGCTCGGCCGCGCGCTCAGCACGGCGCAGCTTGGCCGTGTCCGCCTCGAGCGCGTCCACGCGCAGGCGCAGGCGCGAGGCCTCCCGCAGCGCCTCATCGCGCTTGCGCGCCTCGCTCGGCAGCTCGGCCGCGACAGGCGCGAGGCGGTGGCGCTCCTCATCGCTCGCCTTGAGCGCAAGCTCGAGGCGCTTGCGCTCGTCGTCCGCGTACCTGTGGAAGGAGGTGATCAGAGGTCATCGGAGGTCATCGGAGGTCGTCGGAGGTCATCGGAGGTCATCAGAGGTCATCAGCGGTCATCGGAGGTCGTCGGAGGTCGTCGGAGGTCATCGGAGGTCATGTGAAGGTCATCAGAAGGTCATCAGAAGGTCATCAGAGGTCATCACCGATGCGCGTCCTCGAGCCGCCGGCGCGCCTCCTCGCTCGTGTGCAGCGCCGTCTCGAGCTCCGCTACCTTGGCGAGCGTCCGCTGCATCGCGCGCGCCCCCTCGTCAGCATGCACGCGCAGCTCCGCCGCCTCCGAGCGGACCCTCTCAAGGTCGCGCGCGTACCTGATGAAGGAGGTCATCAGAGGTCATCAGAGGTCATCAGAGGCCATCACGTACCCGCTCAGCTGGCGCTGCGCATCGGCCTAATGAAGGAGGTCATCAGAGGCCATCAGAGGTCATCAGAGGCCATCACGTACCCGCTCAGCTGGCGCTGCGCATCGGCCTAATGAAGGAGGTCATCAGAGGCCATCAGAGGTCATCCGAGGCCATCACGTACCCGCTCAGCTGGCGCTGCGCATCGGCCTCGAGCTGGCGGCTCGACTCGGCGAGCACGCGGCGCGAGCGGCCGAGCTCGCGATCCATCTCGTCCGCATGCCGCTGAGCTCGGCCGAGCTCGAGTTTCGTCGCGCTCACCTGTGGGGTGAGGGCGCCGTGGTGGGCATTTGCATGCTGGGACTGGGAAGGGGCCGAGCTCGAGTTTCGTCGCGCTCACCTCGGCGCGTAGCTGGTCGAGCTCGTCCGTGCTCGCGGCGAGCTGCTCGCGGTGCTCGTGGCGCTCGAGATGGCGCTCGCGCTCGAGGGTCTGAGCTGCCTCCTCCGCGACGCGCGCGCGCCGGTTCGCGTGCTCCAGCTCGCCGCGCAGCGCCTGCAGCTCCGCCTCGTGACGACGCTCATCGGCAGCCATTGTGCGCCGCAGCTCCCGCTCAATCTCGCCACAGCGGTGCGCCACGTCGGCGATCTCGCGATCTCGCCCAGCTCGGAGCCGCTCGAGCTCGTCAGCCTCGCGCCCCTCGCGCTCGCGCAGCTTCTCCACCTCGGCCGTCCGCTCGCGCAGCGCATGCATCAGCACCGCGACCTGCTTGTCGCGCTCGGCTGCCCGCGCCTCGGCCACAGCCACCTCGGCCTGCGCACGCTCGGCCGCTTCCAAAGCATCGCGCTGCGTCGCGGCCGCAAGGCGCGACTGCGACTCGAGCGCGCGAGCGCGCTGCGTCGCCGCGTCGATGCTCAGCCCGCGGTCGGCGAGCGCCGCATGCGCTGCCCCGAGCTGCACGGCGAGCTGGCGCTCGCGGTCGTGGCGTGCGGCGAGCTGATCCGCGACTACCTGCTGCGAGGCACGTGCTGTACTCGCGGTGGCTTCAGCGGCCGCCGCTTTCTTCTCGGCGCTCTCCTTTTCGGTGCGCAGCCGCTCGACCAGCGCGTACAGCCCCTCGATCTCGTTATGGAGGGGCTCCGACAGCTGCGAGAAGCCGCCGCCCACCCGCCTCATGGCGGCGGGCGTGAGAGTCGGCCGCGAGCCGATGTAGTTCTTCGCAAAGGTGGGCATCATCGCAGCCATTCGCGACGGTGCCTATGACAGGGCACGGCAGCCACCGACGGAGGACCGGCGGGAAATGCCATGTGCGGTTCTTCAACAATCCGATTCAAGTTCCGGACGAAACGCGCCGTTTTGGTCCCTTCGCATGCAATTGGGGGGAGGGGGGGGAGGGGGGGAAGATGGGATTTCGTAGGGAGGTGCGAGATCGAGAGCGACGCTAAGTCCACCCTCACTCACAGTGCCCCACGCGCATGATTTGAAAGCAGGGGCCGAGAGCCCAAATATCTTGAAACGTCCATGGTGCGGCTGTGTACTTGGCATCGGATACATAGCCGCCCTCGCTCAACAGCAGCTCGGGGAAGGTCCAGCGCTGGTAACAGATGGCCGGGCCTGAGAGGTCGAGAACGCAGTCTAAATAGACTGGCGAAGGGCCTGCGCTCGCAAGAGCAGAAAACCAAAGCAGCGCTCCTCGCCGCGCCCACTGCGCCCGCCCCGTCTGCTGCGGCCGCATCCGCCGCGCCCTGTGCAGCAACTGCACCACCTGCAGCGGCGGCATCGGCAGGGGCAGCAACGATGGCAGCGGCCATCGCCGCAGCTGCATTGTTCGCAGCGGCAACAGAGGCCGCTTGGAGATGCGCGGCGTTGGCCTGGAGGGCCTGCAGCTGCGCTGGAGGTGGCAACGGTGGTGGAGGTGGCAGTGGCGGCGGGGGAGGAGATGGCGATGAAGGTGCTGAGGGAGGAGGCGGTGGTGATGGTGCCAGCACATCCTCAAACTCAAACTCAAACTCATAGTTCGAGTCATCCGTCTGATGTTCCGCGTCTGAATCATCGTCTGATGGTGGTGGCGGTGGCATGGTGGGCATCCGCTGTGGAGGTGGTGGTGGTGGTGCGGTAGGACGACCGCAGTCGTGGTGGAGTGTCATGTGCCCCCCCGGAGGAGTACACCAACACCCTTCGGATGGTTGCCCCGGCCTCCAGCAACATGTTGCTGAGAAGCCCTTTCCCCAGTCTGGAGGCCTCATGCACCTTCGCATCCAGCGAAAGGTACGCATTTGCTAAAGAGTATCTCCTGCCCCTTTTGAAGCTCGTCTTGTCCCTGCCACCGCCCGTCTCGCCACCGTCTCCACCCGTCAGCTTGTCAATGGTTGCTTCAAAATTAGAAACTGCTTGCGCATGCGCTGCCAAGTGGGCCGCTCGCTCAGCATCTGTCGCTCAGCATCTGTCAGCACCGGGGCAGCTGGCCCGGCGGCATCGCGCATCGGGTATGCGCACTATGCCATCTGCGGACTGTGCCTCATATTGACGCCCATCACTAGCGACTGAATTATTAGCCCATTGCGAGATACGGTTTGCGAGCTCACCCGCACGGGTTCTTTGCCGGACAGTCACGTGCGGCGCGATGATTTGGCAGATGTCGACGCATCCTCTTGGTGTTGTCGGCAGACCGGGGGGTGCGGGATGCAGGGGCATTGGGTTAAAAATCGACTCACCCTGAAATGCCCCGTGGGGCACCGTCGGGTTGGTCGCAGCGAAGCGGTGAAGGCGCCTTCCAAAGTTCGGACTGGTACGGTGTTGAAATCTCATCAGGGATGAGTCTCCATGAGCGAAGCCAACACGAGAGGGGATCGCGGTGGAATGGGATGCCATCCACGCCGCCGCGCCAGTTTGATTGCCACGCTGGAATGATGCCACTGCCAAAGCTGAGGCATGGTCAGTTGGTACCTGTCCCGTATTGCCTGCACCCATTCGGGAGAGCCTTTGGCTGGATGGTCGCACAGAGACCCCCCTCTGTAGTAGATTTCCTAGATTACGTTGGGGAAACCGTTGCCGCCTCGAACAAAGGCACCTCGGAACCACATCGTGTCCGCAGGCGCGATATCGTCAGCCACAAGATTACCGATCGCGGAGTTGTCGGCCCCAGCAAAGAGCTCGTTGAAGGCCTTCACCCGCGCAACCGGGTCCTTGCCCTCCAAGGTGGCGATAAAGTTGTCCCCGATCGGGTTTGTTGAATAGCGAAGCGCGCGTCGAGAGGGCACGCCAAGGCAGCCGCTGCGACACGCGCGAGCAGGCCTTGTTGGTGAGCCTTCTCGAGGAGCGCGGCCGCGGCCTTCGACTTCGGGCTCTTGTTGAAGTGCGGATGCGTGACGGCGTTCGTGAATTTTTTCACCATCGTGGTCTGCGACTTACCGAGGTCGCCCAGTGCCTTCGCCTCGAGTAGCGGTTTGAGGAAGCCGACGATCTGCTGGAAGGTGAGCTTGGGCTGGAGAATTTCGGCCTGCTTCCAGGCCTCGTAGAGGTCGATCTCCTTGTTCTCGGCAAATGCCCGCTTGTAGCCCCCCCCAGCAGCCACCACTGCAGCGGCCGCCGCCTTGACCTCGGCCTCACCTGCACCCTCTTGCTCGGCTGTCTTCTTCAGCTCGCACGCACGCCGCTCCGCCTCCTTTGCGAGGCTCCGAGGCTGTGCGGGTGGGACTCGCTCATGTGACGCGCATGTTCGTCAGCCCGCTCCTGCGCCGCCCGCGCGGCCGCCACTGCAGCGGCGGCTGCCTCGGCGAACGAAAACATGTGGGTGAAACGGCCTGGGGTGAGATCGGCCATACGGCCAAGTTCTCGTTGCTCAGCAAGCCCGCGTCCCCGGTGGATAGCCAGGCAAGCTGGCCCTGTCGCAGCCCCCCGAGCGTCGAACCGAAAGCAAGTTTGCCTCCGCGGCCTCCGCGGCCTTCTTGCCGCGTTTCATCTCGTCGCGCAATGCCCGGAGCCCGTGCTTGTACGCACGCAGCTCCTCGGCTGACAGCTGCGGCGTGGCGGCGACGGCACCGCCGGTGCAAGGGCGCCGGTGTCATCTCTGATGCCTGCTGCAGTGCAGCCTCAAACTCCTCACCGAGGATGCGAGGAATCATAGGTGAGATGATTATCACCTGCGCGGGCGAGGCTGAGCTCGTCGAGCGTGCGCGCGCTCGGAGCGTCACCAGCGTGACCTGTGGAAGCCGACGGCCGTTGAGGATCAAGCGCAATAGTTCCTCGGGAGGGTGTATCGCCCCCGTCCCTGGACTGTTCTCCTGGAGTAGTCGGATGAGCGTCTTGGTGGTTGTGTACCGGGGAAGGTCTCTTTGCGAGACGCACCTTGGCGCCATTCCGTCTTAGCGCGAAAACGTCGGTCAAGATGCGTCTCGCTGAACCGATCTCGTCAAAACCGTAGAACTCAACCACCTTCTTCTTCTTCGGTCAAGATGCGTCACGGGCGGCTTGAGGCTCCTCCCGATCCTCCTTCGGATCCTCCAAGCTTGAGCGCTGGACCACAGCCTTGTTCTTCACTGTTGCCTTGTCGTGCTCCTTGATCCCAGTGAACTGGTTCACGAGGTCGCTGTCGACCTGAGCTTTATCTAACTGCAGGTGCCATCCCGGAGAGCGATAAGGCGCTTCGCGTAGCCCTTAGGGTCCGCGGCGAACTCGCCGAAGCCCATGCCGGCAATATGATGCAGCGTGAGCTCATCACACTTGGCGTGTGACCCCGCACTCTCGGAGCAGACGATCAGGGGGCCCAGATCCAGGCGGGCCTTAGAAGTCGCAAACAGCGCGAGCACGTCCGGCTGCATCTGCTCCCCGGTGAAGACCGCCATCATTGACTCGCTTCTGCGTTAGTGATTTGGATCGGCGATGCTTGAACACGAGCGCACGCCCTTGAGCGCACGACACCGCGTTCTCCCAAATCTCAATTGAGATTTTAAGGAATCGTGAAGACATATCATCTCACTCACTCACTCACTCACTCACTCACTCACTCACTCAAGAGCGTGGGACGGCTCCCGTAGGAACTTTTCCCCACATAACCCGACGCGTTGTATTGGCGGCAAGGGCGTTCAGAAAATGGCGCAGAGACCATCGTCGCCTCGCCGCCAACTCAGCTCGCTGCTGCTCGGCAAGCTCGGCGTGCCTGAGGACTCGCTCGATGCGGTGATGGCCGAGGCCCAGGAGAAGCTCACCGCCTCGGACGCTGAGAACAAGCTGCACAATCGCAAGCTCTACTTGGTGCGCTGGCACACCGTGCGACGGTGGACTGCACGCAGCGAATGGGGGCATCTGCTCAGCGTCCACTCCGCCTGGCAGGTAATCGATCTCGACGAGACGCTCGTCTACTCCAAGCGCCTGGAGCCTGGCGCGACGCCGGTCGGTTCGCTCATCTACGTGCGCGGCCAGCCTTTTGACATGCAGCCCCGCCCCGGGCTGCAGCACTTTTTGCAGATGGCCGCGAGCAGCTACATCGTCTTCTTGTACACGATGGGCGACGCCGATTACGTGCACGCGGTCATGAATGTCATAGACCCCGAGCGCCAGTACTTTCGAGGTGCGCGCCCTCCGCAACCTCGCCATGCCTCCCCCGCGCTCACCGTTGCCCCCTCTCGCCCCCGCCCCCGAACGCCTCGACGATGCGGCAGGTGGCATGTGCTGCTGGCGGCCGACCGAGAGCCGCCAGAGCAAGAGCCTCGCGCGCGTGCTCACGGAGAAGCGCATGACGCTCGTCGTGGACGACTCGATCGACGTATGGGCCGAAGATCTCCCGAACTTGTGCCTGACGCGCCGCTTTGTGGGTGACAAGCTCGACGATGGGCTGCAGCTCCTCTCGTGGCAGCTCAAGCTGGCCCACCGCGCCTTTTACCAGGACGTGCCGCCCGAGGGCTACAGCTACGAGGCCACGATGGCGCGCGCGCCGCCGAGCTTACCGAACGTGCTCCGAGAGACGCGAGGCACGCTGCTCTCCGGCTGCACGATCGCGCTCACCGGGGTGGTCAGCGACCAGCGCGAAGAGCACGCCGAGGTGCAGCCGCTCTGCGTCCTCATCCGCCTCTACGGCGGCGAGTACACGCTCAACGTCGACGCGGCCACGCACCTCGTCGCACGACGCAAGGATGGTTGGCAGCGCTCGCCAAAGATCAGTCGTGCGCTCAACAGAATACAGGTGCGTGCCGCTCCGACCCCGCACGATAGTAGGTCACGCGCGCGCGCGCCTCCCCCGCTCGCAAACCCTCCTTGGACGCCACGCAAGTCGCGCGCTACGCGCCGCGCGAGCACGCGCGCTGCTCCAGCTGCTGTGGCGGGGCCGAGGCCTGCGTCCCCTTTCTTGAGTCCGACGAGCCCAGCGGGCATCGCCCTAAATTTCGCCGAGAGAGGGGGATGGTGCCGACAGCTTTCGAAAATCGTGTGCCCCCGTTTACGGCGCGGCGGGGTGCGGGTGTGTCTCAAACGACGACGGCATCGAGAGCGGCCCACAAGTTCTCAAGTTCATGAGAGCAGCCCCCAAAGCGCGCAAATATGATATGCATACCCCGGGGCGCTTCCGTCACGGTTCAGAAGATTGATGAGCATCTTTCTGAGCTCGCGCGCGCGAATTAGAACGCCCTCTCAGCAACATGCGGACCTCGCTCGGCCAACCCCCAATGTCGTTACGGCAGGCCACTCGGCGCCGGCCCCTGAGCGCCGTCCCGAGCGGACGTTTCGCGCGCGCGTTGTGGCGGGCGCATCGGTCGAAAGAAAACCCAGCGCGTCGTCACGAATGCTTAACGGGGGTCGCCTGCATCCTGACGTGCGTGCTATCCCCTGCCCCTTGGTGTGCGCTCAGGAGGGCGCGTCCAACTTTTACGCTGTGTGGGACCACTGGCTGCTTGACACTTTGGCCTCGTGGCAGAAGCAGTCCGAGGCCAGCTACGCGATCAGCCTCGACGAAGAGCGCGGCGAAAGCCCACCGCCCACGTTCCATGATCACGTGGCACAACAGCTTGCAGGCATCAAGCGTGAGCACGTCGCGGATGATATGAGTGACGCGCTGACGAGCGTGCCTCTCAACTCGGGCGTGCCTCTGCGGAAGCGAAAAGCACCGGAGGCGGACGACCTTCCGCATTCACAAATATTTAGGACGTGAAATCTGAAGAGGAAGACCGGTGGGCACACCCCCGTTGGCGGGGGTCCACGTACAGAGCTCAGAACCACGCGCTTCGTCATCTCAAAAGGCGCGCACTTCCCACTTCGAGCACTCGTTCACACTTCTCGGCACTCGTGAGGTTCGAGATTTTCTCAGAGGACGAGGGGCGGGGGTTGGGTTTTGAGCGCGGGTTTCTTCACGTGAACAGTTTGAAGGGAACTTGAACTGGGGGTTTGTGAATTGCGAGTAAATGCTCGTCGCCGTCTTGCACGAGATCGTCGGCGTGGTGGGTGCCATTTTCGAGGCACTGATTGCGTTTGTGCACTCGTGTTGCGGCGAAATTTATCGGCGACGGCGACGGCCTCACGTGACAGTGCTCATGCTTCTGACCATCTGTGTGCTCATCGCGTGGCTGTCGGTGCAAACTTCTGCCGAAGTGGTGAGCACCGGAAGCCCCACGCCACCGCACCTAGAAGAGTCGGCGATGCTTCCGCCTAGCACTCCAGAGTCGCGACCATCGGTTACAAGCCGACATGGCACACACTCGCGTGTCGCCGTGACCATCCGATCGCTCCATACCAGCAAGTACTGGCAGCTGCAGAAGGAGGCCGACGGCACCAGGATGCGCCTCTCTGCCAGTGCGCCGCCGGAGCAGCGAGGGCTTGAGAGCACGGTCTTCCTGCTGGAGCGCGAGGGCGATCCCGAGAGCGGCGGCTGGGTGCTGCTCAGGTGGCTCAAGACAAGGCAGTTGCTCGAGGCGGTGCCGCCGGGCGTGCTGGGGCGCGAGGAGGATGCTTGGAGCGTGCGCCTCTCGGAGGCGCCGGCGGTGAACGAGCTGCACAAGCTCATCATCGAAGATGATGCGACGCACTCGCAGTCACACATCTGGTCTGTCGGGCTCCACGGCTATCTCAACCAACTTGCCTCCTCAGACGACGTGGTCGGGCACGGCGACGCGTTCCCGCCGACGGTGGCCACCGAGCCGCCGCCTCGCGGCGCGGTGGCCGTCGAGCGGCTCACGAGCGGAGCCGCGTGGCTGATGGAGGCTCTCGAGCGCCGAGATGAGCAGCTCGACGCGCTGCAGGAGCAGCTTGATGCGGCGCGTGCCGAGCTGGCGGCGATCTCATCGAAGGTGAGGGGCACGCCCGGGATTGTGATGGATTGTGATGGATGGCCAATGGAGTGCCACTCGTGAGCTTCGTCAACCCAATGTACCAGGGGAGCGTTAGGGTCTCCTTGACTGTCCTCGATTGCCCTTGATTGAGTGCCACTCATGAGCTTCGTCATCTCCTCGGCACGCGCCGCGCAGTAGCCGACGCCATGATTGTCCTTGATTGACGAAGCTCATGATTGTCCTTGATTGCCGCGCAGGAGCCGACGCCATGTTTGTCCTTGATTGACGAAGCTCATGATTGTCCTTGATTGCCGCGCAGGGGCCGACGCCATGATTGTCCTTGATTGACGAAGCTCATGATTGTCCTTGATTGCCGCGCAGGGGCCGACGCCATGAATGTCCTTGATTGACGAAGCTCATGATTGTCCTTGATTGCCGCGCAGGGGCCGACGCCATGATTGTCCTTGATTGACGAAGCTCATGATTGTCCTTGATTGCCGCGCAGGAGCCGACGCCAGGGCGACCGGTAAGCTCGCGCGTGAGCCCCACTGCCGCCGCCGCCGCCGCCGCCACCACCACCATCACCACCGAGGTCTCGACGGACGGGAACGGCGCCTCGACGATGCCCAGCGCGAGACCCTCTGCTGAGGGCTCTCTGGTGGCCGTTGGGACGACCGTTGGGACGGCCGTTGGGACGGCCGTTGGGAAGCTTGTCGAAGCGCGGACGGCGCCCCAGCGACGCACTCATGTGCACGTCGAATGCCCCGCGAGCGGCGCGAGCGGCGCGAGCGGCGCGGCGGCAGGCGCCGCTGCTGCCCCAGCCCGCCGCACGAGCGCGCGCAGGCACCGAGGACGAGGACGAGGGCGACTGCGCGAGGCGGCCCCGGGTGGCGCCCACGACAGCACCACGGACGTCGACGAGGGCGCCCAAGACGACGCGACCTTGAACGCCACGAGCGTGTGCTCTGCGGACGGCCTCCCGATATGGAGTTACATGGCGGGGGCCGAGTATCTCAAGTTCGTGCGCGCGATCGCGAGCCGACTGCGCCTCGGCAGCGGCGACGCCCTGTTGGATCTCGCCGCCGGAGATTGCGGCGCCTCCTCGCTCGCCATCCAGCAACTCTATCGCGGCCGCCTCAAGTCCTTGGCCCTACTGCCGACGGAGGGCTCGGTGCACCTGTTTAGGCAGGCGTTGCATGCGAGGAGCACGCTGGGCACGCCGCAGGGGCAATTGCAGGGGCAGTTATTACAGGGGCCATTTGCGCCGCAGGTGAACACGTGTGTGGCGAGCGCCTCCAGGCATGCACGTGCTCACTATGACGCCCTCTCTCCACCCCGCAGGTGAACACGTGTGTGGCGAGCGCCTCCAGGCTCGACTGGCTGCCTCCCAATAGCTTCGACGCGGCCATCACATTTGGCGCCTTTAGCATGCTTCGCTCGCGGGCTCGGCTGTGCTCCTCGTACCGCGCCGTCTTGCACACCCTCCGTCCCGGCGGCCGTTTCGTCATTGCGGACGTAGAGCATCCCGACCGCTGCTCGAGGCCGAGCAGCAGCAGTGGCCCCTCCTCGTCGTCCCTGGCCGAGGCCGCGTCACTCAACGGTCAGCCCGATGAGTGCGCCAGCTGCCATTGGCGCGTGTCGGTACCCCTTGCGTTTTGGATTGCATGCACACCAATGGACCTCGAGGTCACCGTCAGCACCGTCGAGCACACCGACCTGCCGGGTACCTCCACGTATCCGTGCGCCTCGCGACACTTTGCGCTGCTCGCGCAGCGGGCCTCAACGCCGCACGAGGTGAGGGCCACCATCGAGGCAAGCTCGGAAGAGAGCAAAGCGAGCAAGGTGGCGGTGCTTCTCTCCCTGTCGGCGAGCGACACGGTCGACGGCGAGTTCCAGCAGCGTGTGCAGTATCTCAAGGAGGCCTCGATCGATAACAAGCGCATGTACTGCGGTCTGCACGGCTACTCGCTCGTGATCGGCGAGGAGCTCCACCATGCGCGCGACAGGTGGGCGAGTCGATTGCCATGGATTGCCATGGACTGCCATGGATTGCCATGGATTGTCATGGATTGCCACGGATTGCCATGGATTGCCATAGATTGCCATGGATTGCCATGGATTGCCATGGATTGCCACGGATTGCCATGGATTGCCTCCCAATGGCCTCCCAATGGCCTCCCGATGGCCGCCCTTCTCTCATGAGCTCTACCCTGGGCGCGGCAGAGGCTGGGACAAGGTGAAGTTGCTGGCCGCGCAGCATGCCAATTACGAGTGGCTCCTGTGGGTACCGCTCGATGCCATCTTTGCTGATACGGCGAGCTCTCTCGATGCGCTCACCGACGACAAGCGCGCAAATATCATCGCGTTGCAGGACGAGAGTGGCGATGGGATGGGGACTGGGGTACTTTCCGAGCCCCTTCTCATCCGAGGCAAGACCGAATGGTCACGGCGGCTCCTCGAGCAGGTGCGCTGATGGCCGCTGATGGCCACTGATGACCTCTGATGACCTCTGATGACCTCTGATGGCCGCTGATGACCGCGGAGGACCTCTGATGACCTCTGATGGCCTCTGATGGCCTCTGATTGCGTCCCTCATCACTCCTTGAGCAGTGGTGGGGCTTTTACACCGATGGCTTCGGCGGCAGTGACAGAGAGGCGCTTCAGCTCATTCTCTCGTCGATGAACGAAGAGGAGCGCGCGCGGCGCGTGCGCATCATCCAGCCCGACGCGGTCTTTAGCTCGGTGGCGTCGGTGGAACCGCTCGCCTGGGCGCTGCCCTACACGCCTCCGGCCTTGCTCGTCTCCTTTGATGATAGCACGAGCCTCGTCGGTGCCGCCGAGCGTGCCCCCAGCACCATCGCCTGCCCGATGCGGAGCAGCGACCGTCAATTGCTTCGGTGCCTGCATGCCTTCACCTCGCACCATCTCAAGGCGATTCAGGCCGCCGATGCGCGTTACCATCCGCCGGCCGTCTTCGACACGACCGAGCACGCCATCACGACGACCGAGGACAGCAGCAGCAGCAGCAGCAGCAGCAGCAGCAGCAGCCGCAGTGCGGAGAGGGCACAAGAGGCGGGCGTGGAGGACGAGGCAGCCCGGGCGCGCAACTCGAGCGGCATGGCCGGTGGCGGCGGCATGGCCAAGAGTAGCGGCGCCGAGATCGATCTGGCGGGCCCAGATCGATCTGGCGGCGCCGAGATCGATCTGGCGGGCCGTTGGCTCACCCCTCGGCTTTCCTCGGGGCGCCCGATGGGTGGAAGTCCCCACAGGGCGATGGCCTGCCCCGCCGCACTCTCGCGCCTTGCTGATGACGTGTCCAATCGGCTCAAAAAGAGGCCGGGGCGCGGGCGGAGCTTCCCGACACGGCTCCTGAGCGCGGCCAAGGAGCTCGCGTTGCATCAGGCGGCCGTTGCGCGTGAGGAGCGTCTCAAGGTAGGGCTGAGCGCCGACGTGGGCGCGTCTGTATCGCCAGGGAGCCAGGGGGGCGAGGGCAAGGGCGTTGAGGACGAGGAGCAGGCGGAGGCGGCATGCGCCACCGGCAGCACCTGGCCGCTCATGCCGCCCGCGCTCCTCGCCAAGCACGTGCTGGCCATCGGCACGCGCCTAGCGCTAGGAGAGGGGATGTCCGTCCTCGACGTTGGAGCGACCTGTGGCCACGCGCTCGCGATTCTGCAGGCGCGCTACCGCAACAAGCTGCGTGCGATGGGCGTCGATGGCTCGAAGGCATCCTTGCAATATGCGAGGCGCACGTGCCAAGGCACCTTTTGCGTCGGCGACGCACGCCAGCTCTCCGGGCTCGCCGACGAGAGCTTCGACGTCGCGTTCACCATGGACATCATGTCTCAGTTGACCAGCACCGGCGACGTGTGTGACGTGGCCCGTGAGCTCGCGCGCGTGGTGCGACCTGGCGGGCGCGCGATGATCGTGTCCGTGCCGAAATCCTCGTGCGCGACCACGCATGACGCGAGCTGGGACTGCCCGCACTGCTTTTGGCAGCTCAAGAGCATCGACAAGAACTTTTGGGCGGCGTGCTTGTCGCAGCCGCCGGCGAGCGAGGGCTCAGGGGGGGGAGGAGCTGGGGGCTCGGGGGGGGGAGGAGCTGCTGGCGGCGCGTACCGCATTGAGATTGTCGCGAACACGGAGCTCTTCCCCTCGAAGCCCGGGAGCTATTGCCATCGAGAGCACTACTCCGTGCTGATCCATAAAAAGTCGCCCGCCAGCGTCTTCGTCTTCCAGCAGCCGAAGCCCAAACTCGCCGTCCTCACCGTTGCCAGTACGCCCCCTATTGGCGAGTACGGCAAGCAGAAGGTGCATTACCTCACAGAGCTCTCGATCGAGAACAAGCGGCAGTACTGCGCGCAGCACGGCTTCGAGCTTGTCGTCGCGCAGAACCTCGCTCACGGGCGGACGGCGCGCTGGGATAAGGTGCGGCTCCTCGCTGATGACTACTGATGACCACTGGTGACGCCTGATGACCTCTGATGACTACTGGGATAAGGTGAGGCTCCTCTCAGGCTCCTCTCAGGCTCCTCTCAGGCTCCTCTCAGGCTCCTCTCAGGCTCCTCTCAGGCTCCTCTCAGGCTCCTCTCAGGCTCTGGCGCCGGTGGCTCGCGTATCGGTGCTCACTACGGCGCCTCGCGCTCCCCACAGGTGATGCTCCTGCGCCGGATGCTCGCTCACTACGAGTGGGTGCATTGGGTGGACCTGGATACGCTCTTCATGAACCTGAAGCGCTCGCCGATGGAGTTCCTCGACGGCGCCTTTGACTTGCATGTGGCCAAGGACGCCAACGGGCTGAACACGGGCTCGTTCTACGTCAAGGCCTCACCGTGGTCACACGAGCTCCTTCGGCGCGTGTGGGAGCATAATGACGGCGGTCAGGGCGAGTCGGACCAGCGCTCGTTTGCACACGTGATCGCGCAGCTGTCCGGGCGCGAGCGGACAAAACACGTCAAGTACTACGCGCAGAAAATCTTCAACGAGTACCCCGACCCGATCGTTTCTTTCAAGGGATGGCGCGGCCACTTTCGCGAGGGCGATTACCTGCTGCATTTCCCGGGTACCTTTTGCGGACTCTCGCCGAGCGGCGTGTACACGGACATGCACCTGCTCTCGTGCTTGCACCGCTTCACGATCCACTTTGTGGCGGCCATGTAGAGAGTTGTGAGAGTTGTGGGAGTTGTACACTGTACAGCACGGTGTAGCTCATCTAGGCGAGGGAATCCTATTCCTCGGTACGTTTTATATTGAAAGAACCATCTCGGAGTATTTTGGGGGATATTCGAAGCCCGAGCTCGCGGTGCTCAGCTGGACATTTCGTGTAAGCTTCGCGTGTCTGCATCTATTTCTTTCGCACACATGGTGGGAACCCGTCTCAGCGGGGGCGCTTCCGCGGCGCAGCCGCCGGCGAGACAATCAGCCGACCGCACCAGCACCACGAGTGCAGTCTCGTTGCCACTCGTCGACATCATCGAGGCGCTCGCGCACCACGTTCCGATGGAGAAACGTCAGACGGTCCTACTGCTCGCTCGTCTCGCTCGTGAGAAGCCGGAGCAGGAGCAAAGAGTCAAGGAGCAGTTGCTCATCGTGGGCGGCGCCGATGCGCTGCGCGCGGCAGTGTGCAGCTTGCTCGGCGCGCAGGACAAGGCGGGCAGCAGCAGCAGCAGCAGCAGCAGCAGCAACAGCAGCGTCGCTGCTCCCGCTCCCGCCCCTGAGGTCGCGGTGCGGCCGCCATCGCCGCCGCTCCGCCTCGCGCCGCTGCACCCGGTGCCGACGAGCGATCCGCGGATGCCGCCCGCCAACATGGCGGCCATCTTCGGCAGCACGCAGCCGAATGACGAGTTCCGCGCCTCGCTCATCCACGCCTTCCACTGCCGCACGCCCTCTTGCCCGGTCGCGGGGTGCGAGTCACTCACCTCGAAGCTCGGTCGGCTGCAGCAGCACGTCTCGTCGTGCACGGAGAGCTACTGCCTGCTGTGCCGCATCTGGACCTACCTCAAGTGCTACCAGTGTGCTGCGCCGCTCGACATCTCCAGCAGCCACTCGCTCTGCCGTCCGGTCGACGCGCCCTCTACCAACGGGCTTCACACCGGCTCGCTCGCGCCGGCGCCGCTGCTGCCTCGCTGGCACCCCGACGGGCGCATCTCGTGGGTGTCGCCGCAGGAGGCGCTCACGCACCTGCAGGCGCTCACGAGTGGCACCTTCGATGGCGCCCGCGACGGCGCGGGCTCCGAGCCGCCCTCCAAGCGCCACGCCGGGCCCGGCGCCGTGCATGCAAGTGCTCGCCACGGCGCCTTCGACTTTGCGACGGCGCACGCGGACTACCTCGCATCGCTGCAGGGCGTCGTGCCGGGCGCGCGCGTGAATCATGCGGCCGAGCTGCCCAGGCCGACCGCGCCCGGCACGACGCCGCGCGTCGTGCCGGCCGTCGAGCCGCTCGAGTCGTTCAACTTCGATCCGCTGGTCAGCCCGCTCGGCGACACGCCACCCCTGAACTCGCATCAGCACTTTGGTGACCAACGCTCGAACACAAAGCATGGGGTGGGAGGGGCGCCGAGCGCCGTGTCGAGCGCCTCCGCCGCCGTCCCGGGCACATCAGCGCTACCCGCCGCTCCTCCTTTGTTCAAGGGGCGGCACAAGCGCACCCTGACCTCCGAGCCCACTCGCACGTCCTCTACGTTTGCGCGCTCGGCGAGCGGTCTGCACGTGCCTCTTCTCAATCCGCTGCCGTCGCAGGCCGGCCAGACGCCCGGGATGGCGCCTTGGATGGCGCCCGGGCTCTCCCAATTTGGCAACGGCGCGCACTCTGGCCTGGGCGGCAGTGACTTGCACGCGGGCGGCGCGCTCGTCGGCTCGCATGGCGGAGGGGGGAACCAGGGAGGTGGGGGTCACCAACTACCCCCCGAGCTCAAGTTCGAAGTGATGCAGGGTCTCTCCATGCAAGGCTCTCGCTCCCTCAACCTGAGCGGCAATCTCGCCGATCTGCTGCGCTCCTCGTCCAATCTCGATCTGAGCCTCCTCGGGCTCGGCATGAGCTCGAGCGATCTGGGCTCCCTGGGCTTCCGCAACGATGCTAAGCCCCCCTCCTCGGCAACCGACCACTTCTGCTCCTCACCGGCACTGACCGGCCAGAGCTTCGGGCTCACCGACACCCCGAAGCTCGGCGGCTTACCCTTTGCACGCGGCCAGAGCTTCGGACTCACCGACACCCCGAAGCTCGGCGGCGTGCCCTTTGCACGCGGCCAGAGCTTCGGGCTCTCCCTCGTGCGCGGCCGCTCAGGCCTCGACAAGTGCGCGTCCGAGTTCTCCCTCTCGGGCTTCCTCAACGAGGAGGCGATGGGTGGGGATCAATCGAGCGGCTCCGGCGGCACCTCGCCCCCCGTGGACAAGGGGCTGAATGACATCATGAACGACTTCACCGGAGGGTCCGGACCGCAGCACTCGGGGCAGCGGCTCGTCTCAGCATGACGGCTCGTCTCAGCATGAGAGCGGCGCGAAAGGCGAGGACCTCCCTCTTACTACGGGATAGGGGGCACTCAGGTGGCACTCGGCTCTCGGCGCGGCAGGCAGCGGCCGCGTGGCGACGGCAGTCGGGTATGCCTGCGCCGACGCCTCTCGTGCTACTCGCCGCGGGCCAGGCGTAGAGGGCACAGTGCTGCTGGGTCGTGGTAATGGAGAGGATGAGCCATGAAGCATATGTGAATGTGAATGAGCCATGAAGCAAGTGGGAAGGGACGTCAGCGCGAAGGATGCACTCTTCGATTCGGATTCGGCGCCCGCTCGTGCCATATGCAGCGCTCCACCGCGGTTCAACGCGTTGGGCGGCATGTCTTGAACCGTTTTTGGTGTACACGTTGGCGTTTTGGCTCCAGTGTGTCACACTACGGACCGCGTGTGTCCGTGCAATCGCGTGTAATGTCTCGTCTCGTCCGCCACCACGGCGCTCCATCGTGAGCTATTCGAATAGGCCGCATCTCGTCAGAGTTCAGAACGAAGTCATGTCAACGAAGTAAACGAAATCGACCGGTCAGTTTCACGTCACTCTCCTGTAGTTTTTCAATTCATCCGTGCAGAGACCAGAGTCGAGGGAGCGCCGTGCACGCTTTTATAATAAAGCCTTACGACATCTGCATCGCCGCCCGCTCAGCGTCGGCCTCACGAGTCTTTTTGCTGCGCTGCTGCCGTCCAACATCGATTCCTGCACATCACTTACACATTTTTGCATGCATTTCGTGTTCCATTTTCGTTGAAGTCTGTCTCGTGGGCGACTCCGACTGTGGCGACGCCGGACGCAGTCGGAGGGCTGCAGCCTCGAACGACCACAGCACAACCTCGAACAACCTCACTGATGTGTGACTTCAAGAGCGCGCGGCATGAAGGGCAAGACCCCGAAAACCACATCGCCATCTGCACGGTCGACAAGGCCCCGTACGTGGGTATGCAGCTCGACGTCTACGAGAGCCCAGCGACCAACCTCTACGAATCGAAGATCACGTTCTACATGCACGAGGATTCGCGCAAGGACTTCCCCCTGATCGAGCATTACTCAACGGCTCGCACCCAACATGGCATCGCGGTTGACTCCTTGATCAGACTGAAAGAAGGCAAGCTCTACCAGGCGGCGATCCGTGCAGCGGGCGCCATCGAGCCGCTCGTGGCGCTCGTGCAGCCCGCGGATGGCGGCAGCTCGAAGCCGGCCGCGCAGCGACAAGGTGGCAGCGGCTACGCTGAGCTCCCGGGCCACTTCCATGACGGCCTCGGCCGCGGTGTCGCGAACACCTTCCGCTTTGGTGGTCTGTCGTTTGGTTGCTATAAGGTGGCTACCCAAGCTTCAAACTCCAAGGCGGGCGGAATCAAGCCGCTCGTGGCGCTCGTGCGCGATGGCGACGTAGCAGGCAAGGCGAGCGCAGCCGCCGCGATGGAGAATGTTCCAAGCAGAGGCCTTGAGGACCGTGCTAAGGATCAGGTCGAGGAAGCTGCCGCGCTGGCAGCCGCGGCAGCGCGTGCGGACGCGGCGATGGTGGCACTGCTAGCAGAGGAAGAGAATGAGACTCGAAAGGTACAGAGCAAGAAGGGCAAGAAGAAGGGTAAGAAGAAGGCGGGCGGCCCTGCGGAGGTGTCGAGCGCATCCCATGCCAACTTGGAGGCGATGGCAAAGGCAGAAGTCGATGCCGAGCTAGTGGTGCATGCCGAGGCTGAGGTGAAGCCGGAAGCTGCAGCGGCTATCAAGGCACAGGCGGCGGCTGAGGCCATGGCACTTGCGGCGGCCGAGGCCGAGGCCAGAGAGATGGCGGCACGAGAACGAGCGGAGGCTCGTGAGATCGAGGCGGCGATCGCCCTGGTGGCGGCGAGGGAGCAAGAGGAGGCTGAAGCTGCCCTGGCGGCGGCGAGGGAGCAAGAGGAGGCCGAAGCTGCCCTGGTGGCGGCGAGGGAGCAAGAGGAGGCCGAAGCTGCCCTGGTGGCGGCGAGGGAGCACGAGGAGGCCGAAGCTGCCCTGGTGGCGGCGAGGGAGCACGAGGAGGCCGAAGCTGCCCTGGTGGCGGCGAGGGAGCACGAGGAGGCCGAAGCTGCCCTGGTGGCGGCGGCAGAGCAGCAAGCTCGCATGCAGGCTGAGCAGGAGGCTCAGGCGGCGGCGGCACATGCACAGTCGCAAGCTGCGAGGAACGCACCCGCGGCCGTGGCAGAGAGCGCTGGCCGCGGCGGGCGAGGGGGTCGAGGGGGGCGTGGAGGGCGCGGTGGGCGCGGCCCGACTACCGTGCATCCGCCGCCCCCTGCCGCTGCACTGCCAACGGCCCCAGCACTGGCTCCTGCAGCTTTGATGCCAGCGGGGAGGCCTCTGACGCTCGCCGACGTGGGCAACATCACCGGCCGTGTGCACGACGAGGCGCCCGAATCGACCATCGGCGGCCAGACCACGTGCATCGTGTGCATGGTGGGGTCCAAGTCGCACCTCGCGGTGCCGTGCGGCCATCAGCTCGCGTGCGAGCGCTGCGCGGCCAACATGAAGATCTGTCCGTACTGTTGCGAGCCCGTCCGGGAATGGGTGATGGCACGGGTGGTGTAAACCCTTGCGCTTGGGGCGAAACATGGCCACGGGCCGAGGGAGTCACAGCATACAGGAATCCTACTTTTGAGGTTGAGCAGCTGCGAGAAGAGCCGCGGCGGGGGCCGTGAGGACCCGTGGCAGAGAGGCGGGGGCAGAACGCGAACAGAAGGACAGACGGTGGTCGTGACGGTGGTGGAGCTGATAGAGACGACAAGTTTTGACTTTGGTGCATTCGATTGAAAGTTGCGGAGCGGGGCCCGGAGCGCGGAGGATCGTAGAAAGGGCATGAGAAAGGCGAGGGTTGACATTGGATGCGAGTCGGTCTTGCTCTTGGCAAGATGCATACAATTAGAGAAATAAACTCATACACGTCCCCGGCTCCGGCGGTGGAGGGCAGGTCCAGGAGGGGACGGCGTGCGACACGACACGCACGTTCGGGTAGCAAGGAAGCATCAACGCTAGTCGCTACTCGCTAGCATGCATGTCGCTTCGGTCCGGTGTGCCTTGTGTCGGGTCGGACGGCTAGAGGGTGCTGGTCTTTTTCAAGACGCAGCCTTTTTCGTTAAAGGCTTTTTCAAGACGCGGCCACAGCGCACTGAGAGCCCGCGCCATAGGCACAGCGGCCACAGTTCTCATTCCGACGGGACGCGGTCCGGATGTGTACACGGGATGCGTCGCCCTGTCCTTCCGCGCCTGTGCGGCTCTCCGTCTCCGGATGACGAGCGCACTTAGAGCGCACGGGCCGTGCGAGCGTGTAGGCAGGGGTGTCTGCTCGCTCTCACGCGCGGCCGAGCCCCTTCACCGCGGTCGCCACATCACTGTCCCGGCTCCTCCGGCGCCAGCTTGATCATGTCGTCGATGCGCAGCACGGTAATGGCGGCTTCGGTGGCGAATTGGATCATCTTCACCTTGGAGAGGGCGGGCTCGATGATGCCGGCCACCAAGTTGTTCTGCACCTTGCCCGAGATGCAGTCCATCCCGTAGTGTCTGTACTCCGTCTTGGTCGGATCGGTCTGCGACGTGTTGTGATAGGCGCGCAGCTTCGCCACCATGTCCGACGCGTCCTGCGCCGCATTCACGGAGAGCTGCTTCGGGATCACAAGCATGGCGGTGGCGAACTCGGCAATTGCGAGCTGCTCACGTGAGCCGAGCGACGTCGCAAAGTTCTCGAGGTGGATTGAGAGGGCCGACTCGACGCAGCCGCCGCCCGGCACGACGCTCGCGGACTCGAGCGCGCGCTTGATAGCGCACAGGGCGTCATGCAGCGAGCGCTCGACCTCGTCGAGCATGTGCATGTTGGCGCCGCGCAGCAGCACGGAGCACGCGTTCGTGCTCTGGCCACCCTTGATGATCAGGTGGTCATCGTCGGCGATCCGCTCCTCGATCACCTCGTCCGCCGTGCCGAGCATCTCGGGGGTGAAGGACTCATTGCCCTCCATGTCGGCGAAGGTGATCATGAGCGTGCCGCCAGTGAGCTTGGCGATCCGCTTCAGGTCCTCCTTCTTCACGCGGCGCACGGCGAGCGCGCCCGCCTCCACAAAGTACTTGATCGCCATGTCGTCGATGCCCTTGGACGTTAGGATGACGTTTGCGCCCGCGTTGAGCAGCAGCTGAATGCGGTCGCGGGTGATGTCCGACTCCTTCTGGCGAATGTCCTCGAGCTTCTTGGGGTCGGTCACCACGACCGAGACGCCCATCTGCATCTTGGACTTGCGCAGGTCAATGTCGAGCAGCGCGATCTTGGCGTTCTTCACAGTGCGCGGCATGCCCTGGCCCGCCCGCCCGCCGTACATGACGTAACCGTTGAAGAGCTGCGAGTCCTTAAAGGACTTGCCGTGCTGCTTGATGATGCCGACCGACTTGATCGGGTAGACGGTCTTGCCGGTCTCGGGGTTGATGGTCTTGATGGCGGACATCGCGTCGATCGCCAGGTTGGCGAAGAACTCGGACTGCTGCCCGAAGATCTTCGATGACAGCGTCGTCTTCGCGATGTTCAGCGCCACGTCACGGCCGAGCTTGTCCGTCTTGACCGCCAGATTCTCCTTGATGAACTTGATCGACTCCTTCATGGCGAGGCGGTAGCCCGACATGATCGAGGTCGGGTGGATCGAGTTCTTGACCAGCTCGTTGGCGCGCTTGAGCAGCTCCGCGGCCACGATCACGACCGAGGTGGTGCCGTCGCCCACCTCCTTGTCCTGAATCTCGGACAGCTGCACAAGCACACGCGCCGCCGGGTGCTCCACCTCGAGGTTGGCCAGGATGGTGGCGCCATCGTTGGTGATGGTGACCTCGCCGAGGTCATCCACGAGCATCTTGTCCAAACCGATCGGGCCGAGTGAAGTCTTGACGACGTTGGCGACCGAGAGTGCGGCCGTCACTGCGGTGGGCGTGGCCGAGAGTGCGGGCGCGTGTCAGCGAGAGCGGTCGCAGACGGTCGGAGGTGGGCGGCAGGCCGGGCGACGCCCGGGCTGACGCAGGCCATGCCATGCGCTGCGGTGGCCAGCAGCCCAATAGTGCGTTCGCTGAGCTCGCAGCCAGCGCTGCATGCGCAGCTGCACTGGCAGGCCGGCGTCGCTGCGGCTCAAACGCGCGCTTGCAGCGAGCTCCAGATGGCATCGGCGTACCATTCTGCGTGCGGATCTCCTGGCCAGAGGTGCGCTCGCCCTGCCACACAGCACAGCACACAGCGTGGCGGCGGTCAGGGCGGGCTCAGCAAGGCGTTGACGCGACCCATGCCGCTCGCCGTGCCACCGGGCTGCAGCGTCTCTCCGCTTAGCGAGACGCGACGCGGAGCAGCAGCGCACATTGAGGTACAGCTGGTCCTTGTGGCCAGGCGGGGCGTTCGGAGCACCCATCATGTTGGCTGTCGCGAACTGCAGTGCAATAGCCAAAGTGTGTTCGGCGAGGGGTCAGCGCTGTGCCGTTGGATATTGCAGCTTCACACGATCGTGTTGCGAATTCACAGCTGTCGCGCCGCAACTGTGTTGCTGCATCGCAAGACCACAGATGTTGCTCAACCACTCCCCACTCCCCCATAGGCAGGCAGTGGGCTTTTCACCGCCTCCCTGACGAAACACCAGCGCCCACCCAGCTCGCCCTCGCCTCCTCGGAGTGATAGGCTTCCTGTTGGGTTGTCTGTTGTTTATGAAGTGACTTGACTTGACTTGACTTGACTTGACAAGCGAAACCGTCATCCAAGTTTGACCCTCCCTGGGGTTGAGGACAGCCCTTTGGGCGGGCGCGGGAATGGCGCCCAAGAAGACCTCTTCCGCCGCCAAGGACAAGGGGGAGGGGGAAGAAGGGGCCTCTCGTGTGCACGTCGTGGTGCGTATCCGCCCGCCCGTGCGCAAGGATGAAAAGTTCGGCGAGGGCTCCGAGGCATTGCAATACGACGCCGAGAAGAACATGCTGTTCCTGCTTGCCAAGGACGATACAGGCAAGGCGATTCCCAAGCAGTACGTGTTCGACAAGGTGCTGTGGAAGGACTCCGTACAGCAGGATGCGTGGGAGGCGGCCGGCCTCAGCGTGGTCAAGTCTGTCCTGCAGGGCTACACGGGCTGCGTCATGTGCTACGGCCAGACCGGCGCTGGGAAGACCTTCACACTGGCCAACGAGAAGCCAGGCCAGGAGGGTGTGATGATCCAGGCCTTCCACTACATTTTCAACACGCTGAAAGAGGAGCGCGAGCTAAAGTACGAGGTGCAGATCGCGTACCAGCAGGTCTACCTCGATGGCATCTCGGACTTGCTGCAGCCCAATACGCCGGTAGAGCTCCGCGAAGATCCCAAGGAGGGCGTGTACGTGTCGGGCGCCAAGTGGCAGGATTGCACGACGACGCAGGAGGCGATCGCGACGCTCCAAAAGGGCAACTCGAACCGCGCCACCTCGGCGACCAAGATGAACGCCGACTCATCCCGCTCACATGCGATCCTGATGCTCAAGGTGAAGTGCACTGGAGGCACGCGAACACTCAACGGCATGCTTTACCTGGTCGATCTGGCGGGCTCCGAGCGGATCAAAAAGTCGGGCGTTGAGGGCGCGGGCCTCGACGAGGCCAAGGCCATCAACCAGTCGCTCACGACGCTCGGCCGCTGTATCGAGGTGCTCGCCTCGGGCAAAAAGGAGAAGCCGCCCTTTCGCGAGTCGAAGCTGACGCGGCTGCTCTCGAATGCAATCGGGGGCGGCGCGAAGACGACGCTGATCGTGTGCACGGCGCCCACGATGACCGACCAGTTCGAGACCACCAACACCCTCGACTTTGGGCAGCAGGCGATGAACGTCGTCGTGCGCGCCAAGGTGAACGCGTCGACCGACTACGGCTCATTGACCGCGTCGCTGCTCCAACAGCGTGACAAGAAGCAAAAGGCGATCCGTGAGCTTGAGGCCACGGTGCTGCGCGAGCTGGGGCCGAAGCTGGACGAGGTGTACGACCTCGAGGCCAAGTGCAAGGACAGCGCCATGCAAGTAGAACTCATGGAGGAGAAGGTCGATATGGAGAAGGACCGATGCGCCAAGGCCAAGGCGCTGGGCGAGACGGAGGCGGAGGCGGACCAGGCGAAGATGGTGCAGCTGCTCAACGAGCGCGCGAAGACGACCGAGGAGCTCGAGCGCGTGCTTCTGTCGCTCTCGACTGACCCCGAGATGAAACGGATACAGACCGAGCATGAGCAGGAGAAGGCGGACGTGACGAAACGCTCGATGCTGCTCCAGGAGCAGTTGCGCACAAGCGAGTCCGCAGAGCGGGCCGAGGGGCGGAAGGTGGAGGCGAAGCTGGATGGCGTGATCCACACGGCGCGCAACCTCGGCCAGATTGCCGTCTACTTTTTGCAGACGGGCGCGATGGAGGAGGCCGCCAACTTTTTCATGCGTGCCAAGGCCATTTTTGACGATTGCCTTGGGACCGAGCACCCGCAGACGGTGCAGTGGCATGAGGATCTGTTCTTTTTGATCCATGCGCCCACGATCCAGGCGATGGTCAAGGACGCGCAGAGGACGATCGCGCCACCCGAGGGCTTCGATGCGAGCGCGCTGGACGCCATGGAGGACGAGGGCGGCATGCCCGCGCAGAATTGGTGGATGGGCAACCTCTTTGACATGAACACGCGCACGGGCGACCGCGGCGACGAGGACGAGGACCTGTCCTCGCAGTGGTGGATGCAGAACTTGTATACGATGGGCAGCCACAGCTCGGGCCCGCGAGTGGACGACAGCGCCGAGGAGGCGAGCTACATGCATGTAATCTTTGGGACGCCACGCGGCGGCACGAACACCTCTCGTGGTGTGAACACAGCTCGCGGGGGGCCTGCGTTCACGCCGCGCGGCACGCTGGTGGCACTCTCGCAGGCTGGTGGCAAGGCGGGCGCGGCTCTCTCGCTTGGGATGCCGCTCAAGCAGGCGGGCATCCCTGAGAATAGCGCCGCGGAGGATGCGGTCAACATGGGCTTTGCCAAGGATTGGGTCACACAGATCTTCGCGACGCCCCGCGGGCACGGCGGAGACGATGATGAGAAGTCGATGGCGTTGCGCGTGGCGGAGGCCGCTCAGTGGCTGCACGAGAACTTTGGGTTGGGCGGGGTCTCGGGTTCAGACACGGCGACGTCCAGCGGGAGCTCGATGGCAGGCACGCGCACCCCGCGCACCGCCGAGATGGAGAATGCGTATGCGGCGATGTCGCAGCTGTTCACACCGCGGGGCAAGCAGGACACGTCGCTTCGCGGCCTGACTGTGAAGACGGATGACGCGGTGATGGCCGCCGCCATGAAGGCGGCGTTGTCAACACCGCGCCAATCGTCGCAGGTGGTCGACGATGCGCCGATGGCCGGTGCGGTGAACAAAATGTTTAAGGGCCGACAGGCGCTGTAGTGGCGCTGTTGTGGGCGCTGTGGATGTCCCCTTGATCATGTGGAGCATATGCAAGTGATGAGCCCCGCAATCGACGACGGACTTACGATGGCTAGAGACGAATATGTGCCGGCATCTGCGTGGACTGTGGGGTTTCTGTGATGTGGGATGGGCAGTTGCCCGCAGTGAGTTTGTTGATGCGACACGACGATGCGTGGCTCGGCTTTCTGGTGTGAAGAGAGGCACGACCTCTCTTGCCCGCGCGTCGTGGATGAGAGCGTCTGTGAAGAGAGGCGCGCGTCTGTGAAGAGAGGCGCGACGTGAGAGCGTGGTGCTGGCGTGTGGCTGTGCGGGGTGTGAGCGGCGGGTGTGTGGCATGCAAAATGCGAGGCCTCTACATGTGTGATGAGCATGTGAGTTGTGACCGGGGGAGTGGCCCAGAGTGCTCGATCTAGAAGTAGTACCAGAGACGGAAGATCTCCATGAACGCGTTTTCTTTTGACGTTTGAGACCGGTGGACCGGCGCGGTGTGAGCGATGCATCTCAACGCAATGGGACGCACGGCACCGAATTACTTCACCTCTTCGAAGGTTCGCCGCTCGCCCTCGAGATCAATGCACCCTCTGCATCTGCACCCAAGCGTGCCCACTCGCTCGCTGCCACTTGTCGAGCCATCTCCGGCGCCACAAAGACGTGGTCGTACGCCTGCTGAGCACAGGCCTTGCTGAAGCCCACGCGCGACTCGATCAGGCCCCGCGCCTCGCTCTCGCGCTGCAGATGGAAGCTTCGGAGCATGCGTGCCTCCTCGCGCTTCTTGGCAATCATCTTGGCGCGCTCGGCGGCCGCGTTGCGCCGTATAGCGTGCACCTCGGCCGACTTGGCACGCGCGTACTCGAGGGAGTCGCTCAGCCCATCACGGCGCGCCGCATCCCATTGCTGCACGCTCGCTTTGGTCGCCAGGCCCAACTCCATGCGCTGCATCGCTGCATACTCCTGCGCATCGACCGCCTCTGTGGTGAGCCCCGGTCGGTCGAGTTGGCTCGAGGCTCGCGCCCTCTGGTTCTCTTTGCGAACCTTGGCTGCGGCGGCGCGGCGCGTGCCTTCGACTCTGTGCATGACCGCCCGTGCCTCGGCCGTCTCTGCGCAGCGACGCACCTGCGTGATGAGGGATGCGACCCTCATTAGCATGCAATCATTAGCATGCAATCAGGCGACGCACCTTGAGCTCCATAGCATGTCATCGTTAGCATGCAATCATTAGCATGCACTCAGGCGACGCACCTTGAGCTCCAGTGCCGCCTGAGCGCGTCGCTGCATCGCCTCCCGCTGCGCCTCGACGGTTCGGTGACGCTGCAACCTCCCGTGGACCTCGTGCGATTCTCGCTGATGCACGAGGAACTCCAGATGCTGACGCTCGCGCTGCCGTCGTTGCTCGTCGCGCTGCTGGCGTGTCTCGGAGCCGAGTCGTGCGGCGCTCGCGTGCACCTCGTGCACCGCGAGTGCGGCCTTGCTGGTGCATCGGACCACGCCAAGGCTAACGCCAAGGGTGCCCAGAACCGAAGCCACAACCATTGTGGACGGCGTGCTAGCAAGGGGCTGGGAGGTGCTAGCATGGCTTTCGACATTCGCCCTGGCGGATCGCTCTCGAGATCGCTCTCGAGATCGCTCGGCCTCGCGCCGCCAGGTCAACTTGTTTGCTCGCAGCTGGGCCGCGCCCTGTCGGTTGTGGTCGACCACGCAGAAGCGCGCGAAACGAGTCGCTGAGCATGAAGCCTCCACGTCCCCCAGGGCGACAAGGGGCCCCGCCTCATGGGCCCGATCCTTCGCAATGGGGAGCTCGGGCGGCAAGCAACGCGCGGCAGCCCGAGACCGAGAGGCTTTGAGCGCGGCAGCGGCAGCAAGCATTCCAGCGTCGGCCCTCTGACGAACCTCGTGCGCCTTGAGCGCGGCCGCAATGACTCGCCGGGCCACTCGGACCGCCTCCCGCTGCGCCTCGTCGGCCGCCTCTGCCCGTGCGGCGTCTCGACGCGCAGCGCGACGCTCGGCGTCACGGTCAACATGAGCCAGGACTTGTCCGACTGTACAGCCCTCAGTGTAGAGCTCGTCGTCATCGTGCTCGATGTCATCGGCGTATGCGCGCTCGAGTTGCTCCGTGATCCGAGCACACTCCTGCTGCCACTCGTCAGGGTCGGTGATTCGTTGCGACAAGTCCAGATGCCCCAGCCTCTCAAATGCAGCAGACCGCTTGGCAGCCGGGTTGGCCGCCTCCTTGGCCAGCAACCGCATGCGCAGCGAGAGGCGGTTCTCTGCTGGTGCACTGGCCGTGGGGCGCACTTCCGGGATCGTGTGCCTAGCTGCAACACCGTACTCTGCGCCCGAATACAGAGACAGCACAAGCGGCAGCACCAATGGCGGTACAATTGGAGGTGGCGAACGCGGCGCCACTACATGTAGCGGCTCGACGTCAGTGCCAATCGAGAGGTTGTCGACCGCGAACATGTCGACCACGTCGTCCATGCTATCCATGCGGGTCCAAAAGCCCTGTAGCAAGGGATGTCCGTTTTCGCTATGAATACTGGACCGTTTTCGTGCATCTGCATGCAAACGATCTTCCTTCTCACAGTCTAAATCATCGCACACAGGTTTGAGCGTTAAGTCCACACAGTACAGCGGCGCTAAGGCAAGCGCGTCCCCGGAAATTCGCTACTCAAAGGTTTCACAAACTGATTCACAAGGAAAAAGGTCAGCCGAGACGCGTCGTCCTTATGGAGCCCGCTATCGGCGCTCTCAAGAGGCCGCTCGACGAAGGCGGAAGCTTTATCGACGTACCGCCTCCGAAGCGTGCGGCCGATGGTGCACAGGGCGGGGCGCCAGATGCGCAAGGCAGCGCAAGCAACTCGATGGCGGCAAACTCCGTGGCCGCCGCGAGCACAAGCCTGGAGAAGAGTCATGGCAAATCCAAGGGCAAAGCGAAAGCCGCGGCAGCGGTGCAGCCACCGCCCGCGACCACCGCAAGCAAAGATCAGGAAACGAGCGCCAAGGCAGGCAAGCGCAAGTCGCCCAGTGGCGAAGCGGCCGCTGGCCCATCCACGGCCGCGCCCGCGCCGCCGCCTGCCAGATCGCGAGGCAAGGGCTCGCTTGGCAAGGGCGTGGCAGACGAGGCCGCGGTGGCCATGATCGGAGGCGGAGGCGGCAAGGCCGTGGCCGAAAAGCCGCCTCCGATCACGGAAGCGGCGGCTTTGGCCGCGAGCGCAGCGTTGGCGGGCAGCTGCGCGCGGCGGCTGACGCGTGGCGTCGTCCCTGCGCTCAAGGCTGAGCTCGTGAACCAGATGGCGTCGGCCCCGACGGCGCCGATGGAGGGATGGCACCAGAAGGATGGTGATGACGACAGCATGGCGCACATCACGACATGGGAGGGCTGGGAGAGCCGACTAAAGGAGGAGCGCGTGCCCTCGTACGTCCTCGAGGAGCTGTGGAACCTCATCCGATCTCTCGTCGACGAGATCAGCCAGCAAGCGATGCAGCCCCCGGCGATGGCACGCACGCTCGGATTGCCCGACATGGCGCTCGAGCTGCCCGGCACGGCGCCGTCCTCCTCCGCCTCGGCACCAGCGGCGCCGGCGGCGCCCGGCACGGCGCCCGGCACGGCGTCAAATGCGCCCGCCACGGCGCCCGGCGGCTTCGGCACCGCGCCCGGCACGGCGCCCGACGCTCCATCGGCAGCCCCTGGGTGGAAGGATGGCGTCGTCGCGGGCGCGAGGGCTCCCGAGCCCACCGCTGCCCCTTGTGCGGCGCAATCAGTCGCAATCAGTCGCAATCAGTCGCAATCTGCCCCTTGTGCAGCGCCGCCCGTCTCGGCGCCGCAGCTCGCAGCCGCAGCACTACCACATGTACCACCACCACCAGCAGCAGTACTACCAGCACCGGCGGCGGCGGCGGCGGCGGCGGCGGCGGCGGCGGCGACGGTGGCCGCACCTTGCGAGCCGTCGCACTGCGCG
>PJAB01000089.1:0-44153 GCA_002887195.1 Chrysochromulina parva
GGCCGCATCTCGGACGAAACCGCGTGCTTGCATATGGACCAGTAACGTTCCCGCACTCTGGAGTATCACGTGTGTCTGCCAGTGTCAGACTCATGATTCAGGGTCATAGTGCGCGACGGGCTTCGTCAAGGGTTCGTCAGTGTCATCTACTAATTAAAATCTCGGAGATTAAATCTGAAGCATATACTTATACATGAGTTGTAGGCCGAGACCGCGAGAGAACGAGTACTCAGTACTTGTGTTGACCGAGGGGTGCGGAGCCGTCCTTTGAGACGGACCGGTGTGGTGAGCGCGGGGGACCGCGACGCGGAAACGACTGTAATCTTTATGTAAACCTCTAAACCTAAAGACTCTCTGACAGACCGCCTGCGTGGGCCTCCCTGTCAAATGTCTCAACTGCCAGGTTCTTGTGTCGTATGATTACGAGGCTCTGTGTGTGTGAGTGTGGTGCGGTTTGGGGTGTACTGTAGTTGATTAATACGCGTTTTGCGTGACGTCGTGTGACGAAGCTTGCGTGCAAAGTGCTCGACAAAGCCATGAAAGACCGGGGCGCCCCAAGAGCGGGCGGAGTAGCTGCACCCCGAGCGCGCACAGGCGATGAGCAAGAAGAGCAAGAAGCAGCAGGAGCTCGAGGAACGGCCTGCGCCGCTTCGCGGCGATGATGTGAAGGAGAAGGTCTCTGCAGCCCTGGCCTCAGCGGAGGTACGGCACGAGATTCAGGTGGAGGCAAAGAAGCGGCTAGCGGCTCAGCACAACAGCCGAGCGGCGAGCGTAGTGGCCGAGACGCGGGATGCGCACCATCGCGCCATCGACGGGCTCAAGCAAAGTCAGGAAGACGACATGAGTGCTCACGCCAAGCGGCACGACGTTGAGGTCCAGTGGCGAAAGATCAAGGGGCATGCAGAGAGTGAGAAGGTGGAGTCGGCGGCGGAGGCACTGCAGGAGGCGACGGCCAAGAAGTCGCAGAAGCACAAGGGCGCGATGAAGAAGGCCGAAGAGCGACGTGCGGCGCGGCTGCAGACAGTGAAGGAGAAGGGGCATGCTGATGTGGAAAAGGTGGAAAGCGCAGCAACCAAGCTGGGTGAACAGGCGGAGGCGAAGGCCGCGAAGCTCGAGGCGGCGGCGGCGGCGGCAGCGGCACGCCGCGCCGCCAAGATTGGCGCGATCGCAGCCAAAGGTGCGGCCGAGAGCGAAAAGGTGGAGCGCGTCGTTGGCCACCCTCTAGCTCTCTCCGCTTCCACAGCGTATGGTGCGTCGCCTTCGCCGCTCGCAAAGCACGCCTCGCCCGCGCCATCCTCGCCCGACTCGGTGTTTTGGCTTCCTGGGGCGAGCCCGCCGCCGCCCGAGCCGCGCAAGCCGTCGCCGCGCCCCCTTCAGTACGGCGAGGCTTCGATGATGCTCACGCTCATGCGCGCGGGTGCGCCGAATGAGGAGCTACTACGAGCCAGGGGTGCCGCCGAGCTTGCCGCCATCGCCGCCAAGTACAACATCCCTCTCGAGGGTGCGCGGCCTTCCGCCGCCGCCGTGTATTGAATACCTGTTGATGTCCGCCGCTGTGTTCCGCCGCTGTTGATGACGTGGTGGCGGGAACTGTAGACGGGCGAGTCGGGAAGTCGCGTTCACATCTTCACATATGTTTTCGGATGCAGCACAGTACAAGTCAGTGTGCGAGAGTGTTCAAGTTCAAGTTCCAAGTTCGTGGGACGTATATTCACAGCCTTTTCACAGATCCTTTTATAGTGGCGTCGACGTCGCAGACATATGCCGCCGCGGCCTGACGATGACGACGATGACGACGACGTCCCTGACGAGGAAGACCAGGACTTTGAGGAGGAGCCGAAGGTGGACACTTCCTTCAAGCAGACGATCATCGTCGACGGCTTGCCCAAGGTGCCCAAGGAGAAGCACGAGAAGCTGATCAACGTGCTGCGCAAGTTCTTCTCTCAGGTGGGTACAATTGTCGAGGATGGGCTCGAGATGCCGTACTCTGAGAGCGGCGATAGCATGGGGTGCGCTCGCCCGCAGCTGGATCCGCGCCGGATCTGCCTAGTGCTCATGCCGTCGTCGCTACTGCCGCAGCCCAGCGTTCTCGCTGCTTCTGTGCTGCTCAGCTGGGCTGCTGCACTGCTGAGTTGATTATGGCCGCGCGTGCGGCCTGCGCCGGCGGTTCCACGCGCTTGCGCCGCAGCGTGAAGTGTTACTCAGCTCACCTCGTCACTCCTCGCGTTCCCGCAGCTTCGCCTTCATTGAGTTTGAGACGGAGGCCCAGGCGGCTACAGCCGTCGTGAAGGCGAATGGCTACAAGCTTGACAAATCGCACACGTTCATCACGAGCTCGTTCGAGGACTACGCCAAGTACATGGCCGTGCCCGACGAGGAGCGAGAGTTTGAGGCACCGCCCTTCGTGCCCAAGGAGAATATGTACGAGTGGCTCGAGGACAGCAAGGCGCGCGACCAGTACGTGTGCCGGTACAACGAGATGACGGAGATCTGGTGGAACGACCCTCAGAAGCCCAACCAGGAGCCCTCGTACTCGAAGAAGAATTGGTCGGACACGTATGTGACATGGTCGCCGCGCGGCACGTACCTGGCCACCTTCCACCGGCTGGGCATCATGCTATGGGGTGGGCCCAGCTGGAAGCGCCAGATCAAGATCAATCACGGAGGCGTGAAGCTGATCGACTTTTCGCCGTGTGAGACGTATCTGGTGACCTGGTCGCCCGAGAGCGACCAGTCGGCCGCGCTCATCATTTGGGAGATCAAGACGGGCAACAAGTGCAGGGCGCTCCAAGGCTCCGATCCCGCGAGTGAGATGAGGTGGCCCGCGTTCCTTTGGAGCCACGACGACTCTCTGTTTGCCCGGCTCGGCGACGACTGCATCTATGTGTACGAGTCGTCCACGATGAAGCTGATCAAGGACAAGCAGGACAAGCGCACGTCGGTGCGCGTCGAGGGCGTGCGCCAGTTTCTGTGGTCGCCCACGGACAACATCATCTCGTGCTGGATCCCCGAGCACACCAACAACCCGGCCAAGGTGGTGCTCATGTCGCTGCCCTCTCGTGAGGAGCTGCGCCAGAAGAATCTCTTCTCCGTCGCGGACCTGCGCATGACGTGGCATGACCAGGGCCATTTCCTGTGCGTCAAGGTCGACAAGCACTCGAAGTCGAAGAAGACGCTCAACTCGGCCTTCGAACTCTTTCGGCTCAGAGACAAGGACGTGCCCATCGAGGTCACCGAGTTCACTAAGGAGACGACGGTCATTGCGTTTGCGTGGGAGCCCAAGGGCATTCGGTATGCGATCATCCATGGCGAGGCGGGCTCGCAGCGCACCGACGTCTCCTTTTACTCCATGGGCTCCAAGTACAACGGCCGCATCTCCCTGATCAAGACGCTCGAGAGCAAGACGTGCTCGACCCTCTGGTGGTCTCCCGTCGGCTCAATCATCGTGCTGGCGAACCTCAAGGGGACCGCGGGCCAGCTCGAGTGGGTGGACGCGAACACGCAGACGACCATCGGCGAGGCCGAGCACTTCATGTGCTCAGACGTAGAGTGGGACCCCACAGGCCGCTTCGTGGCCACCTCCGTCTCGCACTGGAAACACCAGATGGAGAATGGCTTCATCATGTGGTCGAGCCACGGTCGTGAGCTCTTGCACACGAAGCACGACAAGTTTTACCAGCTGCACTGGCGGCCGCGGCCCAAGACGCTGCTCACCGAGGCGCAGGAGAAGGAAATTCGCAAGAACCTGCGCAAGTACTCGCATCGGTACGAGGAGGAGGATGCACAGCTCAAGAACCAGCTCGGCGCGGATAAGCTGCGCGAGCGCAAGGAGAAGCACGCGGCTTTCGAGGGCTTCTTGCGCGCCAAGCAGAAGGAGTACGACGACATGCGCGCCCGGCGCATCGAGCTGCGCGGCGGCGTCGAGTCGGACGCCGAGTCGGCGTACACGCTCATCGAGGAGGAGGAGCGCGAGCAGCTCGAGATGACCGAGGAGGTCCTCGACGCTGGCGAGGAGATCGAGATTGGCGACGATTAGAGATGAGACGATTAGAGAGACAGAGACCCAGGGGTAAGTCGAGTGCGACTCACGATAAGAAATGTAAAAACATGCGAGACGTTGACCCAGTGATTTTCACACGTAACGCGCGAGTACGGACGCGCGACGAGAGTGGGCGCACTGCAGTGGGGCGATAAGAACGGGCCGGGCCCATCAGCATCACTTTGACTTTACATTCGCTCCTTAGGGTGGGCTATTCTCCTTGTGCGCCCTCCATGGGCGGCTTCGACGACTAAGCGGCGCGTAGAGCTTCTTGCCGACGTCAATTCTGCGCACGATGGGCACCTCCTCCTCATTCTTCCCCTGGTCCTTGTGCTGACGAACCCTAAAATCCCACCAGCGCACTTTCTGTACGAAGTGTCCGGCATCGCAATTGGGTCGGCTCGGGCCCGGTAGCCAGTCTGAGCCGAGAGACGCAAAGAGCAACGACCTGTGCACACACGGGCGCGAGGCGCGAGGAGCACCTCAGTACCCGCACGATGCCCTTGGTACCCTTCCTAATGAGGAAGCACGATGCCCTTGAGGCACTCACGAGCCCATTAGAAGGTAATCAGAAGGAACGGGATGTGCTGGCGGGGAGGCTGCGCGTACGCCTCTTGGTAGAGCAGCAGCTCGAAGTGCATGACGTCATTGCCTAGCGTGGCGGCGTCGTTGGCCCAGCACATATTGTCCGTGAGCGTGAACGTGTCGACTAATCCCACAGGTGGAAGGTGCCGCCCGGCATAGTGAGCCACGACAGAGTGTAGCTGCTCGTTGAGCGCCCGGGCATTGAAATACGTGCGCGCGCCTGCGACGCAGTGCGCCTCGGCTGCAGCCTTGTCGATCCCTGCCAGGAGGCTGTGATCGTTGGTCAATGGCTTGACTCTTTTGATGGTCCCATCCTTGAAGACCGTTCCGTTAGGTTGGGACAGGTAATCGATGCACCCTTCCAACCGCTCCCGTGACGGTGGCTCATACTCACACACCGCGTGGATCGTTGTGACCAGCACCCGGCGGGGCGCCAGCCGGCTCTGTCGGTAGCTGCTCAGCGTCGCGTTGAACGATCGAGTAAAGTGGAGCCACAAGTCATGCCACGGCCAACCATATTTGCCCGAGAACGGCGTGGGCCACATGGTCCATAGGCCACCGGTGACAACCACAACGTCTGGGCGCGCGCCGATCAGGCCGTAGGCGTCGTCCACCGCTCCCTGCCTCCACATCGCTGCGGGTACGAACACGAAGAGCACTTGCCGGCGGGTGAGACGGCCAGAGCACGTGAGGTGTGCCCTGTCAATGCTGGTGTCGTTGATCACCTTCCACTCGACGGGATCGAGTGTGCTGCACAAGGCGCGGTACACGTTGCGCGAGGTCGAGTCGCCAACCAGGAACATCGTGAAGCGCGGTGCGTTCGTATCATCATTCGCAAAGCAACGCAAAAAATCCCGTTTACCATCTATGCTGATTGGCGCCGCCTCCAGCCTTGGTGCGAGCGCCTGCTGCGCCTCGGTGCTGCTGTGCTTCTTTTGCCATTGTGCGACGATCTCGTCGACTTGTGGGTCCATGCTGAGGGTACTTGTAGTCGAGATCATCTTTGTTGCGGACGCCGAAGTGACATGATGACATTATAAAAAAAAGGTTTCGAATTGCCATATTTGTCAAGTACAATGTACTTTGTACGAAAGCTGTCTTTGTTTGTCTCTGTGCGGATTCGATTCTATTAGTCAAGGCCAAAGATCGCGGAATCTCCGACACATTTAATTGATACATGTACTTTTTACGCAAACATGCCCTTGAAAATCTACATTCGCGGCAGGACGTCGGCCGCGCGATGCTGCTCCCTGTTGGCGGTCAGCTGCAGATGCGCTTCCCGCCCGACATAAAGTGGTATCACGGCAAAATAATCGAATACGACGCTGAGGACAAATCGTACCGCATACATTTTGCTGAAGACAACGAGACGCTGTGGTTCACTCTTGACGTGGAACTTGGCAAAGCGTGGGAAGTTTTGCAGGGAGGCCTCGGACCATGTCAACCATTCAGATTGCTGGATCCGCCGCCGATGGCCGCGTCGTCGTCAGCAGCACCTGCACAAAAGCGACCCTCGGCGGCGGCTAAAGCGGACGTGGAGGCAGAGGCAGCGGCCAAGGGCCGGGAGAAAGCTGCAAAGAGGCCACATAAGCAGAAGCCGCCAGACGAGCAGCGACGTGCGCCAGCGGGCAAGCGGCGTCTGGGCGATCTCGAGCTCGCCGAGGCGGAAGAGGACGAGGCGCAAGACCACGATGTCGAAGAGATTCCGGCGCACCTGGCAGCGGGGCGTATGATGCGGGCGCGCAAGGTGATCGACTACCGGGCCGCGGAGCATCGCTATGACGATGAAAGTATGGGAGCCTCGTCGGACGAGGAGGACGAGGTGCCAGGCTTGTGTGGTAGAATGGGGCAGAATCGCGCACGCAGTCGGCACCAAAAGGGGCGAGCAGCTCGCAAGCAGGCAGCGAGCGAAGATGACGAGTCGGGCAGTGGTGATGATGATGATGATGATGATGATGGTGAAGATGGTCACCTATTCATGGAAGGTGATGATGACGGTGAGGGCCGCTCGCGGCGCCGCAGGGCAACGGCCAAGGCCAAGGCATCGGCGAGCAGTAAGGATGGCGACGCACGCTCCATGACCAAGGAGGACCGTGCCGCAGAGCTACTCGAGCTGCAGGCCATCTGGGCGGCCCCTCCGGCGCGAAGGCTCAAGGAACCGGCGGAACGCCCCGGCTACTCCGAACAGCGCGAGAAGAAGGCGCATCGCGGCCAGCGAGACTTCCTGGACACCCCTTTCGATATCACCGACCGGGGGGTGGTGCACATCGTGAAGGAACAGGCGCGCCGACTCAAGCCGTTGCTCGAGCACGCGCTGCAGAGGAAGACCATCAAGGCGGGAGGCTTGCCGCCGGTCCATCTGCAGGTGAGTGATGCCTATGAGTGACGGCCACTGATGGCCTCTGATGGCCTCCGACGGCCACGGAGTGCCACTGAGCGCCTCTGAGTGCCTCTGAGCACCCCTGATGGCCACTGAGTGCCACTCAGTGCCACTGATGGCAGTTCCCTTGCTGCCGGTCCATCTGCAGACCGTCTGCTCGGGCACCGATGCGCCCGCCCTGGCGTTGCAGATCGTCTCCAAGGAGCTACAGGAGCAGGGCCTCTCGCTCCAGGTGCACCATGCACTGAGCTGCGAGAAGGAGCCATTTAAGCAGGCCTACATTGCGCGTAACTTTCCCGGCGTCGCTCTCTTCAACGACGTGGTCGAGCTCGCTGCAAGCTCCACCGCCTCATTGAGTACGAAGGTGCTGCCCCGGGCGTCCACGAGCTTTGGCGGTGAGCGAGCGATCCCCCAGGCGCCACAAGGCCATCTCAGTGTCCTCATTGCGGGTACGAGTTGCAAAGACTTCTCCGCTCGCAAGAGAGCGGGGGGAATCAAGCTGGACATCGAAGACATGGGCACCTCGGGCGAGACCTTTTTGGCCACGATAGACTACCTGTTTGCGAGTGCGCACGACATCTGCCTCCTCGAGAATGTGACGAGTGCGCCGTGGGCCAAGATGCAAGGCTACATCACTGGGCGCGTCATGGCGAAGGACATCTTCTCCAAGATCCAATCGTCCGCCAAGTCGCAGGGGGAGAAGGTGGTAGACACCACCAAAAAAGGCGCGGTCAAAGAGACGGTGAGAGGCGTTGAGTTAGGCGTTGAGCCCCCCACTGCTGCCCCCACTGCTGCTCTGAGTCATGCCGTTCCTGCACTCCACTGCCGTTCAGCTGCTCGAGCTTGAGAAGGGGGACAAGCTTATCGTCAGCCAGGTGTTCCCGCAGCACGGGCTGAGGCTGGGCGCTGCACTGAAGGGATGGTCGACCAAAGCTGGTGGCGAGATGTCTCTCGACAAGGCTGCGCTGGCAACGCTCGGGCTCAAGAGGGGTGGCACGATCGAGCTCAGAGCCCTCTGCCAGAGGCTGAGCCTCTCAGTGACCGACACGAGCGCCACCCTCATCTTTCAGATGCCGGTAAAGTACGAGGCTACTTTCATGCAGGTGGATTCGAAGAAGTACGGCTTGCCTCACACACGGCAGCGCAAGTACCTCCTCGCATGGAAGGAGGGCACCTATGGTGAGCTTGCACCCAAGGAGGTAGCGGCGTACTGGCAAGAGATGGTAATAGGGCTGCAGACAAGCCTTGATCACCCGGTGGAGGCATTCCTTCTCCCTGACACCTCAGATCGTATCCGCCGCTTCCGCGACGTGCTGCGCTCGCCGATCGCCCAGAGGCTCGCTGAAGAGCAGCACGGCCGCGACTTTTACACGACGAATCGTGACGCGAACACGCGGTACTTTCTCGGCTTCCGCAACTGCATCCACCTACTTCCTCGGCGTGATCACGTGCGAGAGTCTGTCATCAACGCGGCAGAGGTGGGTGCCAACATGGAGCTCGAGGCGCGGCCACTGACAAAATGGAGCCCCAAGGCGCCGCCGTCGTTCCTCTCGCCGTTTTGGATGCAGGACGTGCTCGCCTTCTGGTCACAGCACTCCCTGGACCACGTCGAGGTCAAGGCTATCAAGAATGCCGAGGTCGGCATCGACCTTTTGCACCACAACGCGCTTCTTGATCTCTCCCAAAACCCTCACCAAACGGACATCATTGCAAAGGCCGGGATCACAGGCTGCCTCACGCCTGGTGGACAAATGTATCACTTTCGACGCGGGCGCGAGATCTCGGGTTTTGAGAAGCTCCTCCTCTCCGGCATCCCCGCCGACCAGTTGCTTCTAGGAGGTGAGTCCGAGGTGCAATTGAGCGACCTCGCCGGGAATGCTATGTCTATGCCGGTTGTCTCGGCATGCATCCTATCCGCTTTATGCATTTTGCCGTATGCTGACGCCAAGAAGAAAGGCAAGGATGGCCTCCTACCACCACTATCAGCATCCTCAGTGCCTGCGCGGGCGGCCGCTGCAACGCTTGCAGCAACAAACCCAGGCAGCGCTTGCGAGCGATTCAGCTTTGCACAATGCCTGGGGCTGGCTTCGCGTGCCGAATGCTGCTCGGTACTGTGTACCTGTGAGTCTTCTGGTGACGTCTCCAAGCATAGCATCCTTCGCTGCAGCTGCTGCCAGATGACCGTCTGTGGGATGTGTGCGGCGCACGTGCAGCTCGATATGCATGAGATGAAGCAACTCTTCAGAACGAATGACCGATTCGCCTCAGAGAAGGTGGTCAGCGATGACCTGGGTGCAGTGCCAGGGGGCTTTGAGCGCGAGCTGCGATGTGCGGTGCCTGACGCCCTGAGACTTGAGCAGCCGATTCAGGGGACGGGCCTTGGCGCCGAGCCGCTTCGACTGTTGCGCATCGAGCGCGAGCGTGATGTGATGCGGCTCAAGTATGTCGCTTATGGCAGCGATGGAGCCTCGCCGGTGGCGACGCTGTCCGTGGCTATTGGCCGCATGGCGGCGGCGGAGGTCGGCATCACTGCCACTCTCTACGATCTGAGTACGGGCAAGCGTGGACGGCTGGAACCAGCTGCGAGACTGATGCTGCGATGTGGAACAACGAGCCATGGAGACCTGTGGGAAGTCTTTGAGCGCAAAGACGCCACACTCACATTGGCCCCCGAGCTGGGCGCCACCTCGCCCTCGTTCCGCGCGGAGATGGGGCTCCTTGACTTCAAGGAGGAGGTTTGGGCAGATCGACTTCACGTTGCAGGCACCGCGGAGCTGATCCAAGGCACCTACGTGCGCCAGCGCTGTCGTGGAACGGTCGCCTTCGGAGCGCTGTGGCAACGTGAGTCGGAGCAAAGCATGTGGCTCTTCGTCGATCCGGACGTGAATCGAACGGGGCCGGACCGTCTTGTGTTCGCGACCAGCCCCTCGTATCACGACGGAAGGGTGCACCATGTCGCTGAGTTGAAGCTGGAGGAGAAAGAGCCCGTCCTGGAATGGCTGCACGCCCTCGGCCAACTGGCACTCGCACCTGCGCCCAAGGCAAGTGGCAAGGCAGCGCAGAAGCGGCCAAAGCACGATGGCTCCATCGAGGTGCCCGCGACGCTGCTCGTTTGGACTCGAGTGCCCAGCATCCAGCTGGTCAGGGAGAAGGGAGGACCAACGGTGACGATGAACGTGCTAGATGGCTACCCTCAGTTCGTCGTGCGTGGTCTCACTGCCAGTACTCTCACAAAGCTTGGCGAGCATGCGTTCGATGGGCAGCTGTTGATCCTCGGTGCATCCTCGACAGCGGCTGAGCGTCGCCTTGCGGAAACACTTGCGGCGCCGCTGCTTCGCTTCCGTTTTGATGAGCAGCGTGGCGTTGCCAGCGTGCGTAAGGGCCAGGCAGCATGGGGCGAGTGCATCAAGAGTGCGCCACGTCGCCCCCCCGAGACATGGGCTGGCCAACGGCGCGTGTACAACACGGAGCTGTCGAATACGTACGAGACGGCCATGAATGCACGCCCGCCGGCGTGGGAGGTGCGGCTGAGTGGCGCGGACAACTCGGTGGAGGTGGCGCCTCGGGTGGAGCTGATGGGGCACCAAGCAGCTGAACGGCTGTTGCGCGGTCGTAACCTCGGCGCTCAGAAGGCGCTCTGCGTCGAGTGGAAGATTGGCACACGGCTGGACACTGCTCAGGTCCAGTGCGAGTTCACTATCCAATCCAGCAAGGATGAAACTCCAGCTCCACAGCCGCCCACAGCTGCTTGGGCCAAGGACCTCAAGCTGTACCCCCGCCAGCTCAAGGTCCTGCACTGGATGCAAGAGATCGAGGCGGGTAAGCTCCAGTTCGACGAGTGTGACTATGCAGACGCGGCACTACCCGGCGTGGCGTGGCAACTTCAAGTTAAGGCGGGCATCAAGGGCCCGCTGCGTGGCGGCTTACTGGCAGATGCACTCGGCGCCGGCAAGACGGTGACAGTGATTGCGCTCATCGCATCTGATGTGCAGGCGGCGCGTGCGCTCCCCCTCGATGAGCGGCAGCAGAGCCGTGCCACACTCATCGTGGTCACGCCTCTGATAATCCGCCAATGGGAGGCCGAAATTGGACGGTTCACTGACCAGAAGCTCCGCTGTGTGCGCATCGAGAGCGCGGCTCACCTGCGGGCGCTCACGTACAAGCAATTGCGTGAGGCCGATGTGGTGCTGATCGTGTCCGACTTACTGGGCTGCGCCAGCAGCGGCAAGGCGTGCGGCTTCGCGGCGGCGGCGGGTGTCAAGGAGGCAGCGCTCCGTTCAAAAGAGGAGCAGAAGGAGGCGAAGCTTGCCAAGGAGCGTCTGCAGGGCAAGAGTGCCGAGGAGGTCGCTCAGCTTGCCACAGCGCTTGACGGCCGTAAGGACACCTACCTGGAGCTGTTGACGGAGGCGACCGGCACCGAGACGTTGCCACCTTTCCTCCATCGACGCAATAAGAATCGTGAGGCGGGTGGCGGCGACGTACAGACGATGATCTACGGGGTGTGGATTACCAGCTCCTCTCGCGACCCGTATGGCAAGACGAAAGGACGGCAGGAGGACCGCGAGGCGGCAGCGTACTTTTCGCACGCCTACACGCGTGTGGCGTTGCCTGCCCTCCGCGCCAAGACCTTCCAGGACGATGACAAGGGCGTGCCGATTGAGTACTTCAGATGGCGGCGCGTGATTGTCGACGAGTGCCACGAGCCGCTGTGCATGGGCGCTGACGACGCTGACGAGAGTGCCATGTCAACAAAACGCTCGGCTTGCGCCGTGCGTGAGCTGCTGGGTATCGCAGTGCCTGATATCGACGCTCGCCCGTTGCTCGCCCAGCTCGGCACCTTTGGCTTGACCGGGACGCCGCTGCTCTCATCTGTGGCACGCATCACCGAGATCGCGTCGCTCTGTGCGGGCACATACGTCTGTGGCGCCTGGGCGCATTGGCGCATGATCGAACGGGCGAGCGGCCGTGACCTGTTCCTGAGATATCACGACGCCGTGCCCTCACGACTGTACCAGAGCGAGACGGTGCGCTCAGCGCAGGCGTTTGTGAATGCAGCCGCGCGTCGCAATGTGGTGGAGGAGGACATCAAGTGGGAGCCGTTCTACGAAAAGGTGCAATTGCGACGCGGCTCCGAGTATGAGAAACTGTGCAACAAGTATCCCCAGGTGCCCATGTGCCCTGACCGCGATACCATCGAGGATTCCAGATGGATGCAGCTGGCGCAGGCCGCGGCGGAGGCAGAGGAGCGCGGCGCGGCCCTCGCGCGGTGCGTCGAGAAGATCCACGCGCTCCATCCATTGGCCAAGGTGCTCGTCTTTGCACCCATGAGCAGCTTCGAGCAGGCCGCTCGCGCCGTGCGGGCGCTTGGCTTGCCGTCGGAGGTGGCCAAGCCTGGCGAGGACCAGGAGCGCACGGCGGAGTTGGTGCTTGAGTTTGATGAGCCGCCTACCGAGCTGAGCGTGAAACAGCAGAGGTGCCGCGTGCTGCTTCTTGCTTATGAGGACGGCGCGGGGCTCAATCTGCAGCATGGATGTCATCAGGTCGTGCTGTATGCACCGCTCGCGAGCCCCCCCAAGGACAGCGAGAAGGTGGTTGCCGCGGTGGGTAAGGAGCAGCAGTCGATCGGCCGTGTACGTCGGGCTGGCCAGAAGCACACGGTGGGCGTCCATCGGATTGTCCTGACAGGCCCAGACGGCCAGAAGACGATTGACGGGCTGCTGCACGACAGGAACGAGGATAAGCAGCTCATTCGGAGTGCAACCAACACGGCGCAATGACATGACCCATGACCGGAGCTCCTGTGCAGTAGCTCCTTCATATCCCCTTTCTCGTACGTGAGCTCGTTAAGGGATTGAATATTTAGAATGCCGCGGACGCTCGCCATGGCGCGAGCCTCCTACGGTCCCCTTTGTTGGTCCCGAGAGCCGAAGGTCAGCGTGAAACGAAAATCGCATCGTGGCACGTGCGGGCAGTGCGTGCGGGACGCCATTTTCAGCTGCATCCGTCCGGTCTTATGACTTCGATGTCGTCAGTAACAGACTAGGTGTATTTTACTAGAGTGCACTATAGTCTGTACTCTAATAATATTGATAATCCAGAAAAACCCTTACGCGCGTTACAGTAGTCGTCAGTGCTCGCTCGACTGTCGTAAGTTTTGGTAGCCTTCATCGCACATGCTGCTACATCCTGTGCCGACAGCGCCACATCTCACACAAGCACCACCTAATCGCCCATGAGGTTGCAGACGAGCTCGAGGTCGCTGAACGGAATCATGTGCTGCCGGCCGCGCAGTTGCACCAGCAGCAGCGCCGCCTTCTTGGCCGCCAAGCTCGACGCCGCCAATGCTTTGATGGCTGTCTTGCGCGCCTCCGTTTTGAACATGGTCTCACCGGCGAGGAGTTGCAGGCCCGCCAATGTAAGATCGCTCACGGCGGGTCTCGTCATCGATGAGGTGAGACGCGGTACCAAGGGCGCTGGCGGCGGCGGGACGCGCATTTGAATGGTAGGAGAATTCGCGTCGGCCGCCGCCCGAAGGTACGCAAAATTGACCATGAACGGCCCAGTCGATGATGGTGCTGCCTTCCATAGGAGCGGCAGCACCTCGTCGGCCTCCCATTCCGACAGCAGCAGAACGTCGCCGTTGGGGAAGACGACGATGGCGTCGGGCGGACGCATGTACTCGCTCTGATCCTTGAGCTGCAAGCCCTGGCTGTCGGCCACCGTCACCATGTACGCCTTTGTCACGAAGATGGAGCACTGTGCCCATTGGATCGCAGCGAGGTGTTTGTCGAGGTAGGCGTTGATTGCGTCTTGAAGGGCCATGACGCCGGCATCGCGCAGCTCCGTGGGCCTCGACGCCTTGAGAATCGTCTCAAAGTTCCATCGAGTCGGCGAGACTGGCTCATGCTTCGGCATTTGCCGCTCGACTTCTCGGTCGAGCTCGCGCTCGTTCTCAAGCTCGCGCTCACACTCCTCCTCCACGCCAGTCGATACGACGCGCAGATCCGAGCCGTACCTGCGCCCCAGCGATTCAATCGCTTGTCTCGTGCCGTCCACTGTGCTGTACTGGACCTGGAGGCCGTTGCACCGCTTGATGTCACGCTCAATCGTGCGCTTTACCACGTCGTCCACCCTCTCCTCGCCAAAGGCGCTGCCGTACAGGTCGGCCAGCTCGAGGTTCTCGTCGAGCAAGCGCGCCGCCGGGCTGTCTTTCGTCATGCAGAAATGGCTCGCCTGAATCGAAAACTCGGGCAGCCCTTCTGCAATGGCATTCGCCGTGTTGCACAGGACCCACTTGAGCAGGTGTAAGGACGACAGTCCTGTAAGAACGCCATTGCGCTCCATGATTTTGGGCACCAGCTCGGGCGGCACTGCGAAGAGAAGCCGCTGGCCGCGGTCGAGCTTGCGCATGCGGCCTGCTGCTTGCATGAGCTTGGATTTGCCCATCTTGGGACCAATCGTCAGGACCGCTTCCGCGTTGGGGTGCAGCTTCATATCCGCGCCACGGCAACGACTCTCGTCAAAGTAGACGAAACAGTCCTTCTCGTGGATTGGCGAGCTGCTCTGAGGCCAGGTGCGCCCGTGGCGACTGCGCACGAGCCACGTCGCCAGCTGGGGCGAGAAGTAGATGGCGCCCTGTAGGCGTGAGCTCTGTGGCAGCAGCTCGATGACCTTCGTGGCCACCTCCTCGTTGCTCAGGCCCGCCATGGTCGCGCCAGCGTCAATGAGCGCGTCGGCACCACGCTCCACGACGGCGAGACGTAGCACGGCCGCGCTCAGCGCACAAGTCGTGGGGAGAATGGACACCTCTTTATTTTGCAGCACGAGGTCGCACATCTTCCCATCAGTAGCAAGCAGCTCGTCGGCGCCTTTTGGCAAGCCCTGCATCACGTGGAAGGGCAGCAGTAGGTGGTTTTCCTTGGTGCCTGAGAAGCCGATGACGGCCCTCCTCGGGTTGTCGGTCAGGTTGAATGCGTTGGCAACAAGGCGCTTTGGGAACTGCATGGTCTCGCGTGGCAGAACGCACGTGTCCAGCCAGAAGTTGACCGTTGACATGTTAGAATGGTAGACTTTGTGCATGATGTCAAGCTGCACATCGCTTGATACGTCGAGCTTATTGACGTGATCAAGCGCGCTCAGCTGGCTGGCGCTCATGCTGCTCCTCGCCGACTCGAGCCACTGACCATAATGCCTCTCCTGCGCCATCGGCCCGAGCTTCAGCAGCGCGGCGACGGCCTCCTTGAGCTCATCACGCGACAAGCCCGAGTGGTAGTATGAGAGGTGCGTGAGGATGATGAGCGTGTCCGGTTGTGCATACTCAGCGCGATCGGAGGGTGTGTCGCTCGCTCGATACGGCACGGCAACCCGTCGATTAATGCCGCGCCGCGGGTCCACGCCGTAGTCAACGCGGTGCCGGCGCGACAAGCAATGCTCGAGCAGGCCGGAAGCGAGCAGGCCACGCAGAGCGAGCAGTTGAGCGCGCTGCGAGTCATTAATCGGGCAGCTGCTAGCGGTGAGCATCGCCATAAACCTCCCCAGAGCATCGTTTGGGTCGGTCAGAAACTTGATGATGTCGCCACTCGCCCTCGTCACGCTCGTGTCCCGAAGCCAGCGCATGTGATAGGGAGGGCCACGAAGTAACGCCCACGCCAACTCGCGCCGAAGGGGCATGCGCACGTTGTCGAGCTCAGAGCCCGGCAGGAGGCGCAAGTCGTCGAAGGCACCGGCACCCTTCTGTGCCCCCATAGGCAGCCGCTTGGCCACATTGGGTTTCGCCAGCAGTGTCGCCACCTCTGGCGAGGCCTGCAGCAAGTGCAGCATCGTTTGCACTGCAGTCCAGCGCACGTTACCATCGGGCAGCTGCACGTTCGCACCGCACGCATAAATGAGCTGGTACTTGTGGTGCAGGATCTCGTCGCTCTCATCAAGCAGATCGCAATACGGCAAGTCGTCGAGCGATGGTAGGGCCTGTACAAGGTCGGCGTTCACCTGCGACAGCCGCAGCTCGTGCCACTTGAGCTGCAGTGACAGCCGATGCTCGGGCGAGATGCAAATGGCACCGTGCGCACGCATGCACCGCACCAGACAGTCGCGCACCACTTGGACGTCCTGGACGGTGAGCTTCACGCCACGGTGGAATGGCAGGTGCAGCAGCCGGCGGCACATGATGCTCGCGGTTAGGTGGCGGTGCAGATAGAAGTAGGCTTCGCCAATCAGCTGTGAGAGGAAATGCAGTCGCACGAGACGATTTGGCTGTGCCAGATGCAGCACGAGCATCGGCAGGATGACACGTGTCTTGCCCTCGCCCATGTTGAGCTGGGTAATGGCGCCGGGCGTGTCAATGCAGTACTTGGCCACGCAGTACTGCATGCGTCGAATCTGCAGCTGCTGCTCGACCTCAAAGACAAGCCATTGCGGGTGCTGCGTGACACTCAACTCGCGCCCGACCTCTCTGAGCTCGCGCTCGAGCTCCGGCGCATTGCAGTCCTCAGCAATGAGCGCCATACGCTGCAGCTTGTCCTCGAGCACACACAGCTGCAGCCACTCCAAGACGGCCGGATGCAGGACCTCATCAACCGCTGCGTCAGAGAGAAACGGATTGAAGAGGCGAAGGTGCGTAGGCTCCCACGCTGCGCGCGCAAAGTCGCGCAGCGAGACCCGTGGCTCCAGATTCGCCGCACGGCGCATGAGAAAGCCCAACGCGTGCCAGCCCGCATTCATCGGGACATGATCTGCGTGCGCAAGCAGATAGTGCTCTACTTGCTCGCGCGCCACTTTCGCAACGCCGTGCTGCACCAGCAGCTCCTTCTCGAGCAGAACGATCTCCCGAGCGAGCTCGAACATAGGCATGCGCTGGTGTGCTGACCAGCTGTCCGATAGCTCTGCAAAAATCGTTCGGCCGAGCTCATTGTCCTCAACGTCGGAGGCCGTCAGCGGAAAATCCTGTCGATCCATGGCCACGGTGCTGACGAGCATTCTGCGCAGCAGCTGCTCAATGCTGGCTATCACACGCGCCTTTGACTCGCGGGCTGGTAGATCGAGGGTACCAGCCGATGGCATGTTGCCAACGGACCGCGCGCTGATTTTGCGCCCGAGCAGCGTTTGCTCCTCGTCGCGCGTCAACAGCGCGTGCGCGTTGAGCTGCGCGCGCTGCTTGCGTTGTGCGTACTCGGTGGCGGAGTCGGCGTCGTACCGTATGACAACGGCTTCCTTCTTCATGTCTGGTCGAAGGCATAGTAGCTCGGATGCGCATGTATGAGTCTCAAAGCAGAGCAGCGGTAACGCGGGCGTTAGCTGGCCGTAAAGGAGCATTGACTTGAGCTGCGTCACCTCATCCAGGGTTAGAGGGCTTCCTTTCCACGACTGTCGCACAAGCTCCATGGCCACTTCGCCTCCTGTGCGCTCGGAGCGTGCCTCTGGCAGCTCCGTGCCCGTTGCAGCGTACACAGTAGCGAGCTGCAGTCGTGCTTCGATCGCAGTTGCGCCAGCCTTTGCTTCAATCGTGGAGAACCGTGGGTGCAGCTCGTAGGCATGCAGCCGTCTGTGTACATCACAGCGATCTGATCCATGTATGTAAATCTGGTTGGGGTCGCGCTTCACCTCACCTACGGGCATGATAAGAAGGGTCTGGCGAGCCGATTCAAGAATGAGGTACTGGCTAAAGTCAAACAACGCGTCGCGCAGCTGCTGCTGAAGACCCAGAGCAAAGCCAAGGAAGTTGTTCGAGCGCAAGCGGCCATCCCCTTGCATATCAAAACTTAGATCGTACCGAGGCAGTTCCAGCCTAAGCACGCCGTCAGGGGAGGTATAGTAGGCGTGCGTGAGACCGCTCAGTGTCTCGAACTTGGAGAGGACGTGCAAGGCTCGCGACACTGAGGCTTGCGGAAGCACGAGTTGGTCGAAACCTGGCAGGAGCTTGCCCAGCTGTACCCATCCAATCTTGGCTTGATGGTCGGGTACGCGGCAGCAAAGCCAGCCGCCACTGCCAGCGAAGTTCGGGATGACCGTACCGGAAGCCTTGAGCGCAGGTAGCGTCGTGCAGGCAAGCATGATGAACTGAGCATCGCGATGGCTGAATGAGGTGCCACGCACGATCACTGTCTCAGTCGCACGGCACAGCCAGTGGCTGTGCATGTGCTGGAGACGAACTGGAAGCTCACGACCCCATATGGCCACGCCCTCCTTTGTGCCGTCAAGTAGCTCGAGCTCATTGGTCTGGCTATCCGAGTTGGCTGGGTCCACCTCACGCACAACCAGCTCTTTACGAAGAACGCCTTCACGAAGGACGGCGTTCAAGAAGAACTTGTACATGAAGCCGCCCTGCCGTCGGACCGTCTGTAGAACGCCATCACTCGACAACACTACCTCGCAGTTGTGCAGCTGCCCCGTGCAAGGATCCGTAAACGTCCTCTGGTACAGTGGCATGTCAAGAATTGTCTTTGGCAGTCGACTCGGCGGGAGCCCGTCATAGAGGACTGTGCCTACCTGCAGGTTGACGCTGAAGAGATGGCCGTTGGAGACGGCTTCGAAGCACGTCGTCTTCGTGCTGTTGTATGTGACTCGCTGCCAGTTGAGGGTGGCTGGCGTGAGCGTCTCGAGCACCACCCTCACCGCTTCCGTGAGCGGCGACGAGTCCCGGTCAAGGGCTGTGAGCAGCGCAGGCAGACGGCGAGCAAGTACCGCGTGTGAGACGATTGTCAACTCTTGTACCATTTCATCGAGAGGCGATGGGTCCTCGAAGAGGCGGCTGTAGTCCGCGACAAGCAGCGCCTTGCAGAGCGCTGCTACGTCTTCATCGAGGAGCTCCCCTGCACCATGGCTGCTGATCGCGTACATGGCAAAGATACAGCGACGCGCGCGCAGATGAGCGACCTTCTGCGCTGATGCCGTCTCGATGTCTTCTCGCGCCCATCCGAGCGCAATGTTCGCAAAGCTTCGCGCCACATCGCGAGACGCCGCGTCCCATTGTGATGCATGCGCCGCGAGCTCACCGAGGATCAACACAGCCGCATGCTGCCGTGGCTTGAGCTTCAGCTCGTCCGCCAGGTCAGCAAGCTCCAAGCGCAGCGCCTCCCAGCCTCCAATTTTGTCAACGTCAGTGCGCCACACTGGGTGCGGAACGTCGGTCGAGATCGATAGCTCGCCGAGGTGGAAGAATGTCTGCTGCAGAAGCTTGCGTACTGCGGGGTCCTCGAGCGGCATACTGCGCTCTCGCAACGCCACGCACAGCTTTCGGATTTGCTGATGCGGATACGCCCGAAGCGCGCCGTACGAGAAGAACTCAGTCTTTCCCGAGAGCCAGCTGGGCTTGCTGTCCTGCCTGGCCTCAGGGATGTTGCCACGGCTCGGCTGTGAGCGCGTGCCGTTCTGGACCATCGCCCACTGCATCGCACAGCGGTCGCCATGGAGAGTCTCAGTGAACTTGACGACCAGAGCATCATCTGGCAAGGTCGCGAACGGATTGAAGTAGCCGCCACCCCGCTTATCGAGATCAAACTGGCCACCAGTCCACATCAACCTTGGTGCGAGCGCATCGGGGTACCAGACACCGTCTGAAGGGCTGCTGAAGTGGCGCACATTCGCTGGACTGAACTGGCTGGCCTGGGGCACCGCGTAATTGGACTCGAGGAGCACCTTCGTTTCTACGACCTCGGACAGATGCCGTGCGCTCGAGCCGTTGAGGTAGTATGATCGCCAAGTCGTCTTCGCAGTGTCGTCCTTGATAGCATCCGCGACCACAATCTTCTCCTGGGTGCTCGGAACAACTACCTCAGATTCCGGCAGCAGCATCTGCTGCGCCGCGAAGCTCAGCCGCGATAGCACTTGAAAGTGAGCCGGCAACTGCAGAAAGAACAAGATCGGTCGCGCCATTGCCTCGTCCTTTGGCAGAGGCTGAAAGATTGGCGTCGGTGGCTTCTCAGTCTCTCGAACCTTGGACTCTGTAGTTAAGCACAAGTGTTGATACTGTCGTACCTGCTGGTCATATTCATGCCACTGTGAATGGACTATCGTACTAGTAGATTTTCGATTGAGCTCTGCTGCTTTAAGGTTTGCCCGGTAGTCTGCGAGCTGCGCGTCGAGCTTCTTCAGCAGTTCCTGCTTCTCCCTGACAGCATTCCAATGAGCATCCTGCCTCGCCGCCGCAGCAGCACTCTCTGTGGTCCAAAGCAGCTGCATCGCGGGCGAGCGGTTCACGTGTAAGGCGGCCATGCTAAACGTGGCATCCTCGGACCGACGCGAGAAGACATGGCGCATTGGCTTGGTTTTCAGGCGCAGGTAGGCAGCAGCAAATTGCGCGGCTTCAATCGCAGCCCTCTCGGAGAGAACCAGATGGTGAAGGTCAGCCGCTCGTAGCGCGACACCGTACTCCTTGAGCACCTGATGCTCAAAGTTCAAGGTCGCCTGAGAGCAGCACACCGGAAGTCACGTCACGACTCTCAGTAGGGCGAGAGATCAGGCGCAGGGGTATGCTCGTCGTGGGTATCAGTGGAGGCTTACCTTGAAGCAAAAGCAGTAGGCCAGCCACATGACGAGGACCTCGCGACTCTTGCGTTCCACCGTTAATAGCAAGGCCGCGGAAGCTTTGGACTCAGTTTGGAACGCGCTCGCAACATTCCGATACATGTCAACAACCTGCTCGACGGTGGCGACAAATTGCTTGGACTGCGCTTCATCCTTCTCGTATGACTCTGTGTCCGATGCCATGAGCTTTGGAGCGTGTTGGTAGAACCAATGCTCGACGGCCTCCAGAGCGACGAGCTTAGCCTCCACACCGTGGACACTGGGCTTCAGGCGTTCATCACGCAGCCACGAAAGAAGATCGACAATGTTACAAGTAGCTACGCCGGGGTCAGGTAGCCAGCCCAGATTGGCTTCGGCTTTGGCGCGTGCCGCAACAAGCCCATCCGGGGGCCGCTCAGGCACCGTCTGTGGCGGAGGCGACAACGCGATGTTGCGGCACGGCTGGTCCTTTTTGTCGAGACGTGGCAGCTCAAACTCGAGAGCCTTCTCGGACGCGCGTCTCAGCACGAGCTGCTCGAGCTGCCAGCGCACGTACACGCTGCGTGCCTCGAAAGCTGCCATATCGTCCTTGAGGTGGTCGCCGCCGCGAATGTGGATCTGCTCGTCTGCCAGTCGCGAGCCGGCCTGCACGGCAACTGAGAGCATCTGCATGCATTTGTCGATGGCCTGTCGATAGGGCGCATCGGCTGTGTTCTCAGCGAGCAGTACTGCGACAGACGCCTCGCACAGCCACAACGCGAGCTGCGCCATCGCGTGGCGGTAGAATAGACTTTGCTCCTCGAGCAGCGCTTGAAGCACCGCGCGGATTAGCGCCCAAGACGTGTTACGCTCGTATCCGCCCGTGTGCAGGCCGACGTCCGTGAAACCACCACGTGGCGCAGTTGTTCCATCCTCGCATCCGGAGAGCGCGTCTATGAGCACCGCTTTGATCATCGCGGGCGTCTTCTGGTTGCCCTGATCGTTTGCCGCTGCGCTCCGCTTGTCACCCTTGCGCGCCCGCGCCTGACTGAGCAGCTTCTCTGCTCGGGACCTGCGACCGTAACGCACTCACTTCAGCGCAATTCACCAGCGTCGCGTTGCTTACGGGTTCGATCTCCTCGCACGCACAGAAACTCGGGGTACTCTGCACTCGGCACCTGGCCGACTGTGTCGACGCTAGAGGAGTCGCTCATTGCGTCCGCCGTGTGCTCACGAGCTTCCGGGCCGGAGTGCATCCGGAAAGCCCACTGATCGAGACAGACGAGGGCCAGGTGCACGGCACCGGCGCGAGGCTCGTTCGCGAGCAGCGCACATCCAAATGCACCAAACCACGTGACGTGCGGCGCAGCCTGGAAGGCCGGCCCCGAGCTCTCAAGTGCGCCAACCACGTCACGGAAGGAGTTCGTCTCGCTCTCGGATGGACGCCAGTGCCCAGCCTCCGAGTCAAATGAGTCTGCAAATGAGTGCAGCAGCAACGCGCCATCCTTTGAAATGTCGCGCTGCAGAGAACAGGGCGGGCCGATGCCTAGAGGAAAGACACCGAGAGAGACTGCGAGCTCAGCAGCCTTGCGAATTTGAGACGACGCCTCGAGGCCACGAAGCAGCCACAACGTCGGCTGATCCACAAGCGCGAGCTCGCCCAGACGCGAGTCGTCGCACAGCACGGTACCACCATATATCAGGTGAAAGACGTTGGGAGCTGTGCCAAAGGTCAGGGTTTCGGGGAGCTGCTCCTTGAGCTGTCGCACGCTCGTATCTATGCTGAGCACGAGCTGGTGCGGCGTGGAGCACCCAACGCGCTTCACTTCTAGCCGCATGGTCGGAGTGACGCGGGAGCGCTTGCTCACAAGGGGCTCGATACTATGCACACGTCTGTCGCCTGCTGTCGCATCGATCGTGTCACGATGGCTTCCATCAAAGAGCTCTCGTGTGGGAAGTCCTGAAACTTAACAAATTTGGTACTTTTGACTCAGGCGAAAGTCAAGTCAAGTCAAGTCAAAAGTCACTCAGGCGGAGGCCTCGATCTTCTTCAGGACTCGATAGTGGCCTGAAGAAGATGGTGCATAAAGCTGGAAAAGGGACCTCTCTGTACGCTAGGTCCTAGGAGAGAACATCCTCATTCGATTACCGTTACTATGTAGCACGCGTTGAGACCATGGTTTGGACTTGAGTCCCCAGCTGTATATGCACAATGCAGCGCTGTATGTGGTCGAGTACAGTAAGCAACGGTCAGAGAAAGCAACGGCGTTTATCGGCCGTCGCGCTCACGGCTCAGCGGCGTCGCCTTCAGCTGTAGCCGTCGCCCTGGAGGCGTCCGCGTCCGTCGAAATCGCTTCGCCATGTCGATTACGCAGCGATTACGCCGGCGTCGGGTTCCGTCTGAAAAATCGAATATAAACTCGCTTAACAGTTATGAGTTAAAACTAGAGTCTCCATTTCGTGTATAGACTATAGTCCCACGACTCTTTGCACAAATTACACGAACGAAGCGCCCTCAGGCTCAGCTCTCACGGGCTTCCGACCCGCTCACCCATCGCCCGCCTCTCGAAAAGTCCTCTCTCAGTCTCACCCCTGCCCCCCCCTCATTCGTCACTGTGTTGTCGTTGTTCCGTTCAGGGACTTCAGCGTCGCGCCACTGAAGGTCACTGTCGCACAGTCTGTCAGACGTGAATAAGACTGTGGCCATCCCATAGCATAGACTTTAGCAATGACTAGGGCGCAACAGGGTTGAGCACGATGCTGGGCGTTGCCAGCGCCACGCTGGTCCTACCGCGCTCGATGGCAGCCTTGTGGCCCTTTTTCATGTCGATGAAGCTGAGGAAGAACGCGCCGCCTAGGCAAACCACGAGCACGTAAACAAAAGCATACGTGTACTGGTTGGTGGCCGCCACCGACACTGTGAGGATGAGAGGGCCGAGCCACGACGAGCCGCGGTTGGTGAGCTCGTATAGCGCAAAGAACGCGGACTCTTTTCCTGGAGGGATGAGCGATGCAAACACGGAGCGTGAGAACGCCTGCATGGGCCCCATGTGCGCGCCCCAGATGACGGCGACGATGATGACGTCGAGACCCGTGGCGATGCCGGCAAACCCCCAGATGGGCACGACGAGGCCGATGACGACCAAAGTCCACTGGAGCATGCGCTCAGGCGGGACGCGGAACCACTTAGCGATCTTCTGGTAGAGGACATTGAACCCGGCGGCAAAGAGCGGCACGAGGATGAAGACTGCGAGCACGCCATACGTCTTCGGGAAGCAGCCCCAGTCGACACGCGAGTTCGCGTACAAGCCGCCAATACTGCCGACGAGGAACACACCATCGGAGAAGAAGGCCCAAAGGAGGAGGTAGAAGCCGGATCTAGGCAGCGCACACAGCTCGCGGAAGGTGGCCAAAAAGCTCGAGCTTGCTACCGTGCAGACCGTCTTATTTTCTGGTAAAGGAGACCCCGGCCGTGGCAGCAGCCGTAGCGCGACGGGGATCATCCACGCGGCCCACCAGATGCCCACGATCACCATGCACAGTTGATAAGCGAGGATCTCGGGGAGGAGGGCAACTAACGGGATGCAGAGGATGATGCCGATCACGCCGGCGACGTAGCCCCAAGCGAAGCCCCGCGAGGAGATCTCGGTCGACCTCATCGATTCGATCTCCTCGCGCTCCTTGCCCTGAGCTGCTCGGACCTCGGGCAGAGCGGCCACGATCTTAGGCAGGAAGGCGTTCATCATCACACCAGAGACGCCAAAGCACACATTCGTGATGACACACACAAGCATGCCAATCGTGAAGTTCTCCGCGTTGATCGCGAGCGAAATGATGCAGAAGGATGCGCCCATCCAAGATGTGCCCAAAAGCGTCTTCTTGCGAGAGCCTCCGTAGTCAGCGAGGGGCCCAAGGAAGAAGAAGATGCCAGCTTGGATGACAACCGAGACTGTGATGCACAGGGTCGCGTATGCAGTAGGATTGGTGGCGAGGCCGCCGCGCGTGAGCAGCGCCACCTCAGTACTTCCGGACGGATCGCGGCACTCGAGAAGATTCGCGGGGTAGCCTGTGCAGGTGCCATTGAAGCACGAGGGTGCATTGGGCTCATCGCACTCTCTGGGGCCAGCGCCCACAATACGATAAAACGTCCCCGCGTCGTTCATCGAATAGTTGAAGAATCTCCACGAGGCACGCACAGCATTGAGCTCAGCCTCGTCGCGCAACACGTTGGGGCAGTCATTCGGATACCCAGAATTAGCAAGTGCAGCCGCTTGAATGAGCAGCGGTAGGAAGCCTCCGATGCCCACCGTACTGTACACAGAGTTGGCAAAGTCGATCAAGTAAAATCCTTGAATTTCCCTTGGAGTCGCATCGGGCGTGTCTTCCTTGTGGTCCCGCTCAGCATCACCATCCGGACTAGACGATTTCATCCCAGGGCCGGTGCCCTCGCTCGCGGACGGCCGCACGAAGGGGTTCATCAAATCCCTTGATGAAATTCATTTGCGGAATTCTTCGTTCTTGAAGTCCTGTACCAGTAAAAAGACACCGGGGGGAGCCGGGACACACACGGGACACACACGGGACACGCGGGCGCACCTGTAACCGGTACTGGAGCGATGGATTTGGGTTACACCCTTGAACTGGTTCAAATTGCTTACTTCTGGTCACTTAAAGTCTTCTGTGCCGCTGATTCCCCCCTCGGTGTGATTGCGAGATGTGCTGGGCGTGATTCCCTTCGGTTCTGCGTGCGGAGCCGGAGGGTGGGCGATTCTGAGGGCGACAATTGGAGGGCGAGCGCGCGTCGTACCAAGTGGATACCGACCGACCGAGCCCGAGTTACGCCGCCTGGGTGCGTGAATTGGAGCGACTGTGTGGTGGATTATCGGGGGGGAAAATGCCTCAGTCTCTCTCCAAACCTGGCCGGTCGGTCGACAACGCACGGTATCAGCACATTGGTCGTCGAGCCCACAGGTGCGTTCAGCCCTCATCCTCGTCGTCGAGCTCCGGCAGGATCTCACGCACCTCCGCCATGGTGAACTCCTTGCGCAGCACGAGCGCGCGCGCGGCCTCTGCCCTTGTGAGGCGCGCGCCGGGGCCCGCGGCAGCGCTCTGCGTGGAGAGCAGCAGCGCGGCAGCCTCCTGCACGCTGCCCGCCGTGAGCAGGAAGGCGATCTGGTTGAGCCGCCCGAACTCATTGCGCACCGAGCCGCTCACGAGAAGCTCCGAGAGGTTGTCGGTGAGCTGACGCGAGTGCTCGCCGAGCAGGATCGCGCCCGCCTCGTCGAAGCGCTTGTGCATCACCGCCGCCTCGAGCTCTTCGGCGAGCCCCGCCGCCAGCGTGTGCACCAGGCTCTCAAAGTTGACAGCCCTCAGCCGATCCTTTAGGGGCTCGAGGGCTTCGCGTAACGGTCGTAACAATCCGGACTCGAACGAGCGCTTTGCATCCAGCTCAGCTTGCTCGGCCGCGAGCACGTACGAGGTCGGCTCGAACTCCATTCGCAGCCACACGGCGGGGAGGAGCGAGGCGCCCAGATGGCGGAGCTCCTTCGCCGCATCCTCCTTGAGATCGTCGGCGATACCATCCAGCTCGGACTGCGCCGCGTCCGCGAGCCCCACGAGGCCGTTGAAGCGCTCTTCGAAGGCCGACGACACCACCGACCGGAGCTTGCGCGTGTACTCCTCCGCGCACTGAAGCGAGTTGACCGCGATCAGGAACGGCTCGTTCGCCGCATCGGCGAGCCCCGCCTGACGCACATAACGGCCAAGCACCGGCGCGATGAGCGTGCGGATGGCGTCGACCATGGAATGGAGCAGTGGCACGACGGCTAGCGTGGCGGCACCCGATCGCACCGCGCGTCCGAACGCCTTCAGCAGGACAAAGAAGCCGTCGTCGACCACCGAGAGCGTGAGGCTTTCACGGTCGGCCTCAGCCATCTCCATCGCCAGGCGCACCGCGCATCCCAGATAGGCAGCCTCGCCGGCCGAGTACGCGCACGCAAGCGTCTGGCAGTACGTCTCGAGCTTCACACGCGCGCTCGTCCGCGCTGGCTTTGGCTGCGCACGCGAGGCGGAAGGCGCACCTGCGACCGAGGCGGCCGCCCGAGGCGGTGGCGGTGGCGGCGGTAGCGCTTCGTTGCGAGTGGCTGAGGGTGGGGGTGGCAGCGAGGGCATCTGCAACGCGGAAGAGCACGCTGAGGCCGCGGCCGCAGCCGCGGACCCAGCGGCGGATGCGGCGTCTCGCACGGTCCGGCCACTGTCCGCCACGGAAGCCAATTCTCGTAACGACCAGCCATCGTCCTCCGATAGCGCTGCTGCCGGGGCGGCGCCAGTAGCAGCGGCCTCAGAGGCGCCGACACCAGCGCCTTCCGTGCCGGCGCCGATCATCACGACGTTAGCCTCGGCGATCGCCTGCTGCTCAGCGTCTACCTCCTCACACCACTGCTCAAACGACTGGAGCAACAGCAGGAGAGCACTCGTATCCTCTAACTGGGCATCGAGCTCGGGCAGCTCGAGCTGCACGCGCCCACCACCCCTGCCGCCGCCGCCGCCGCTGCCGCCGCTGCCACTGCCGCCGCCGGGCGTGCCCGCACTATCCGTGCCAGCCTGCCTGGCGGGCCAGTGGTCGAGATGGCGCTGCACTGCGTCGTGGGCGGTCCTCAGCTGCGCCTCTGCATCGAGCACCTGGCTAGCGAGCTCCAATGCTTGTGTGCACGCCTCTTGCTCGACCTCTCGTAGTACGCTCGTAGCAAAGCTAGGCGGCAGCTCGGCCGCGCAGAGCTCCTCCTTTAGCCCCGCCACACCCTCGAGATACTCGCGCAGCACCTGTACAGGCCCTCCGCTACCGTCCTCGGTGACCAGCGCACCCGCGCCGGGACCGCCGCCGCCGCCGCCACCCGCGCCAGCGCCCGCGCCGGCGCCCGCGCTGGCACCCACGCCATTGGTGCCACCCACCGAGGTCCGCAGCGATTTGGCCTGCAACAGATTCAACAGCTTGATCTGCGTCGCCACCGCCTCGCTCTGCACATGCTTATCCACTTGCTCACGATACTTGTCGAGGCAAAGCTGCTGCAGCTCTTCGCGACCCACCCACTGGCAAAAGTCGGCGAAGAGCATGCGCAGCTCGTGCCGGTTGGCGCGGCGTACGTGTTCGGCCAGCTTTGTGCATAGTTGCTGGTCGCACCCACCGAGCACTTCGACGCACACAGGAAGTGGGCCCAGCTCGGCTTCGGCGTGCCTAACGAGCGTCATGCTCTCGCGAAGCGCGCAGTCCACTGCGAGCAAATCGCCATCGTCGTGCCACCGCAAATGGAACTGCGCGACGAGGTCCTGAATGCGGCGCTCTACCCACGCCGCCGCCTTGGCCACGCATGCCGCGTGCATCTCCTTGAGCATTGCGGCATCGTCACCCTCGGCATCAGAGACCATGGCCCGCAGCGTGCCGACGTGGCTCAAAACCCTTTCGGCTGCATCGGTGGCCCCGCTGTCCGCGCACGCCATGTGGAAGTCGGCGACCTCATCCTGGAAGGCGCTGAGGAAGGCCAGGTTATCGTCGACGCCTTGGTCGCCCTGTCGCATTGCTCTAAAGCGCTCTCGTGGGCGTTTCGTTGAAACATGAGGGCAACTTGTGGAAGGATACCCTCGTGCCCGACGGCCAACGGGCCCCTGTTTCCAAGTTTTGTGGCATCACATGGTCGTGAGCGACTCCTGCCAAGGCTACGGCCCTCCTGGCAACGCACGCCGCAATGCGACACCGTTTGTTATTCAAAGCAGCTCGCATTCCTTAGACCATGTACCCCCGCGTTGGCGCATGGCCATCGAGCTGACCGGCTGTCTCCGCTCTCTCAATGTTTCTTCGGTCGGCAAGGTGCACAACGTGCTGCAAGCGCGAACCGCTGGATATGCGGTCGACTTATTCTGCGCATTGGAGGCTTGCAGCGATGAAGAGGTGCGCCATGCTCGCGCGGGCGTTGTCGATGCATTCAGCTCTAAGCTCTCCGGCGATGGCGGGGTCGAGGTGGCCAACTGCACATGGTGGCCACACAGTGCCGGCGTGCTCGATTCGCACGGCAAGCTCAAGCCGGAGCATTGGGCCTTGTTCCCTGGCTACCCGTATCGGAAGCACCACGAGAATATCCAGGTCGACAATACACTTGCACAGGCCCACAAGCTCATGGTCGTCGGCGAGATGCGCCGCCGTTTCAGCCATCAAAGAGGCCAACGGTACGATCTTGTCTGGCGACAGCGGCCCGATTACGTCTCGCAAGGCGTCGATCTGGAAAGCGTGCGAGATGCGCTGCTAGCGCCGCTCGGCAGGCACGTGCGGCATGCGGCAGCACCCTTGTCCTCAACGCCGTCGTCGGCGTCGTCGGCCGTTGCAGACGCGGCGCGTGCGGATGGCCTGTGGGGAACTGGCCCCGCAGGCGCCGAGAATGTCGGCCACCGCGGCCGGAGTGAAGGTGACCGCTCGCAGGTGCAGTACGCTGTGCCCGGGATTTGCATGGGTGGCGCGCACACCGACATCGAGGCGCTGCTCACACCGGCCGCGGCGGACCATTATGGTATGCAATGGCATCACTTCGATGCGCTCTACAATGCTTCCGGTCATCTCTTGTATGGTCCAGAGGTCTTGATAGACGTGCACATGCGTAGCAGCCGGCAGCACCTCGACTATCTGGTGATGCCCAAGTGGCAGCTCTATCGCTGCAGCCTCTTTTGCTTCAGTATGGCTGGCCTCTGTGGTGACATGTCTGGGTACGCTACCCGCATCGTACCGGCTGCCCGCCTCTGCTGCAAGCAGGGCAACTGCCCGCAGCCTCCGTGCCGCAAGCTGACGTCACAGTCTTTGACCGATGGGAGTGCGAGGTGCGGTATCCCTCCGCTGTGGGAAGCGATGGCGGCCAACGGTACGACGCCATGGTATGATGCCGTAACACGTCGCGCGAGTAAGTAAAACGATAGTGCAAATGACGTACGCACCCGGACCCGCCCACACGTGGTACCGCACCATGCACCTCACACCGAACGCTACAATTTCCAATTTCCAGAGTTCCGCTTCCCAGCACCATGGCGGCATTGGCAGGGCATGGCTCCAGATCTGTGATCATATTCCGGCAGGACAAACGAGTAACTGTAACTCCACACTGGGACTTCGGTGAGGTGGAGTTTGGTGCGTCTCGCAGTTCTTGAAGCCCCACGACATTACGCTCACAAGGCTGCTCCGATCGGCACAGCCAGCGTGCATGCAATGGCGAGGTGGTCTGATGGGAACTCAGCTGAGGGGATCTTGCCAAACACCACCGGCGCGTTGAGCTCGTACGGCATGGCGAGTACCTCCATCACCTCGATGGCGGGAGAGATCCAGCAATAGTCGAGGCAGCCCGCAAAATCGTCGGCGTGCGTGGTCAGCGGCAGTGGGCCGGGCGCGAGTGCGCCCCAATAGGCGTCTCGTAGCGGCACGCCGGTGGTGAGAGGGCCCAGATTGCACTTCGTCTCTCCCGAAGCCTCTGAGGCGTTGCTGTGCTCGGACCTCTTTTGGGCGTTGCGGCTTCGCTTGCTAGGTGGCTCGAGGCTGCTCGTGGGCTGCTCGACATACGGAGCTGCAGCTGCATTCGCCGCCTTTGCGAAGCTCGCAGCCACTGTCCTCGCAGCTGCCGCAGCGGCCGCGTCCTCTTTTGCAGCTTCCTTGACTTGACTTGACTTGACTTCCTTGGAAGCGGCCTGCCCCGCTGCGAAGGCTGTCGGATGCTCCGGATGCGTCGACTCGACAGTGCCGTTCGAGAGCAGCCGGTAAACTGCGGAAGCTCGCCACTCCTCCGGTAGGAGCTCGGGAAGCGCCGCCCGCTGCGCGCTCGGCAGGAAGCTCGGCTGCAAGTGCGGCACTGAATTGAAGTCACCCACCAAGGCTACCGGGCATGATGTGGCGGCCGAGGCCTCCGTGCTCGGGGCGCCTGCCGGGCGCACGGACGCAAAGGCGGCGAGCCCGCGGGCAGCCAGCTCCGCTTGAGAGCTCTTGACGTGCGGCTGACGCGGATCCCAATGCAGGTGTGTATTGCCAACCGCCAGGCGGGCGCCGGAGGCCACATGCTCGAGAAGCACCAGCAGCACAGACTCGTCGCGGGCACGCAAGGTCTGCTGGAGCGAGCCGATATGCCCACGTGCATCTGAGTCTTCTCCCAAACGCACAGCTTGCACGTTGACGGGCTTCCACGCCGCCGAGCGCACAAAGGTGGCAAGGCCTGTTACAGACATGCGTGCTTCGGCGGCTGCCCGACGAGTTGACAAATGCGCAGAGTGATGGAAGCCAGTGAACTCCTTACCGAGTCCCGTGCGAAAGCAGTCGTCAAACTTTCGCAGGCTGCACTCCTGCAGGCACACGATGTCCGCCTCGTACGAGAGCAGCTCCGCAACGAGTCTCGCCCCACGCCCACTGTCGCCGTGCCATTCACGGTCCTTGACAGGGCAGTACGAGTGCTTTTCGGTCATGCAGAGCTCATCCGCGAGGATATTGTAAGACACGAGCCGTAAATTAACACGTGCCGCAGGAACCGCGCCGGTGGCGCTGGTCGGCACAAAAGCTCGGATCGTCGAGCGCATTTACGCTTTCGTTGTAGCAGACTTTCTCTGTTTGGAAAAGAGCTTGAAAAGCCGTATAAACAACTTCACATTTTCCGTCGAACGAGTGGGAAAGGGCTCCGATGCGATCGGGAGGAGCGTCCGATGCCTACAAGGGCGGTGTTAGGGCGGTGTTCAGAACTGTTGTTCACATGCGATGCCTCACGTGTCTGTCGGGCTGGGTGCGCCAGCTGGAGCTGCCCAAGTGGAGGGGAAGGGCCGGAGGGGAGGGCGGGAGGGAGGGGGAGGGCTGGAGGAGGGCGGGAGGGAGGGAGGGCGGAAGGGGAGGGCGGGAGGGGAGGGGAGGGAGGGAGGGGCGTCAGCGTAGGTGGAGACATTCCCATGGACCCTAGGCGCCCTCATCCTGATGACTCATCCCATCAGGCTGAGCCTCGCGCGAGCCACGTGGGGCGGCATCATCAGCCTTGCAGCGTGTGGCACGGCAGGCCGAGCAGCTGCTCGAAGGCGGACTCGCTCCAGAAGGCAGCTGTGACCGTGCGCCCGTCGAAGGCTTTGCCATGCAATTCGAGCGCGCATGCAAGCGCGGCATCCGCCGTGTCGAAGCGCACGAAGACCTTGAGAGAGATGGCGTCGGCGTCCAGGCCCGCCGCGGGGTCGCCCGCAGCCCCGGGCTTGGGGGAGGCGAGGTGAAGCACCCTGCCGTGCGTGGACGCGATTCGGGCGCACTCGGACCGTGTATCGTCGAGAATCTCGGCCATCTCCGCCGCATCCGAGCATGCGGCCGCCGTCATCATGTTGATGAATGCGACCACGCACGAGGCCTTCGACGCATCCACGGCGGGGAGCGCGAGGGCGCTCGGGGCGGCGCCAGGCGGCGGAGGGCCGGGAGCAGCCCCCACTGCGCCCGGGACAGCGGCGGAGATAAGATCTTGACCATCAGGGGCAACGGGGGTGTTGCCGAGCAGTCGGTTGTTGCGCAGGTCCTCGAGCATGACCTCGGGCATGGGCGCGTAGTCGCGCGGGCGCTCAACGCGGATCTGCTTCCCGCCCAGCTCGATGTTGTTCAGCACGAGGCACGAGGTGCACTCGGCGATGGTGCGGAATTCGAGGAATCCAAACTTACCTTCCGACCCGAGCATCGCGTCGGCCACAGGCTCAGGGGTCGGGAACGAAGGGTCGTGCAGGCTCGCCGAGACTAGGGCGGCGTTGAAGAACTGCTTGAGCATGGGCGCCGAGAGGCCGACGCCGAGGGGAAGGTTGCCGACATGGATACGGCGTGCGCGCCGCGAAAGGCCTTGCAGATTCTGCCCTGCTGGCATGACGGCCGCCGCGGCGCCCGCGGCCGCCGCGAGCGCCGCCTGAAGTGCAGCATTCACTGCGACGCCTGGCATGGCGGGTGCCGTGGGGCTGACGAGTGCGGCCGCCGCTGCGGCTCCCGGGATCGCCGAGACGGTCGGAGCTCCGAGGGGGGGGGGCGGCGGGGGCGGCGGGAATCCCGGTGGCGGCGGGAATCCCGGAGGCGGTGGCAGCTGTGCGAGTTGCCCCATGGACGGCAGGCCAAGGCCTGCCGAGGGCATCATGGGCACTTGCGCGGGCCGGTTCGGGAGGTTGGCAGCCCCAACGCCGACGCCGACGCCCATCATCATGCCGCCGCCCATCATGCTCATCATGCCGCCGAGCCCTCCTGTCCCAGCATGGGGCACCGTCGACGAGGTGACGACGGCGCTGACCGCCGCAGGGATCATCACGTTGACTAGTGCCGGTGGCGGCTCTGCATAGTCGTTCGGGCGCGCCACCTTGATTGCATGCCCCATGAGCTGCAGGCCATCGAGGGCGAGAGCGTTGGAGGTTTCAGACGCCGACCGCAGCTCAATGAAGCCATACTTGGCGTTGGCGTTCATGGTGACGTCGTTGACGCAGGGCTGGTCATCGAGCGTGAGCCGCGTCGCGAGCATCGTCGCATTGAAGAGCTCCTTGACCGCATCGGGAGTCAGCCCAGGTGGCAAGTTGCCCACGTGCAGTCGCCGAGCGCGACGCGTCATCGCGGCCTGCTGGTGCAGCAGTGCCGTCATCATGGCTTGCTGCTGCATCTGCGCCATTGGATTGATGGCGGCGGAGGCAGCCGTGCCGTTCGCGGTGGAATCTGGCCGGTGGTCACCACTGCCAGCGTTCGCGGCAGTCGAAGTTGGGTTGCCCTGCGCGTCCACGTCCCACATCCCGCGCCGGCGGCGCGAGCGACCATCACCCTGGTCATCCTCGTCTCGCTTTCCCGGCCGGTCCTCGTCGTCTCGCCTGTCGCGCCGGTCGCGCCGGTCACGATCGCGGTCGCCATCCCGCCGGTCGCGGTCGCGGTCGCGGTCGCGGTCGCGGTCGCTGTCTCGCCGGTCTCGATCACGGTCGCTGCGGTCGCGGTCGCGGTCACGATCCCGGTGGTCGCGGTCTCGACCACGATCCCGGTCGTCGCGGTCACGATCCCGGTGATGGCGGTCACGATCCCGGTCGTCGCGCCGCTCGTCACGTCTGTCGTCGCGCTCGCGGTCCATGGGCGTTCCCGGGATCCACGTGCCTTTGCCTTGTAAGCGCGCGCGTCGAAAGTGAAACCAGGGTTGTTAGCTTTCGAACCCGAGGACCACGGCTTATGAATGGACCGATGAACGATGAGTTGTCATCCTGAGCTGACCATTTCGCTTTTTGAGCTCCTATAGATATGCAGACGCGTCGCACGTCAATCGTATTGATCGCCGTGTGCGTGGCGCCCGCGGTGCTCGCCTTCCACGCTCCGCTCGTGCTCAAACCGCGTCTTCAACGGCCATTCTTGCCGACGCACGGCCGGCCGCTTGACGAGTCCGAGCCACGTCCCTGCGCTTGCCGCGGTCGTCTGGCGGCATCGCCATACATGCTCTGGGGTGGCAGCTCCGAACCGGTGCCCAAGCTGCGCAGGGGGCTTCTGGGGATCGGCTGGGTATCCTGGTGGAGCCAGGCGATCCTCTCGACCATCTCGGCTGTGCTGCTGCTCTTTGCGAACACAGTGACCGTCAGGCCGACGGCGCTGACCATCCTGGGCCGCGCGCTCACGCTCGGCGGCCTGGTCGCCGCGATCGCAAGCACGCTGTGGACCGTGGCGTACGGGCGGCTTGCCCGCAGGCTCGGACGCGCCACGCCGCCCACGGCCGAGGACGCCGCCGAGCGTGCCGCGAACATCGCGACAGTTGGCACCTGGCTCAACATCGTGGGCATGGTCCTGTGCCTGCTGGGCGCGGAGGCGATCGTGGGGACGCTGGCCGCCAAGGCACTGCAGTCGACGAGCGGCACGGCCATCACGGGCAGCTTTATCCCCAGCCCCGTGCAGGCGCTCGACCTTCTCATTGTCCAGGCGAATACGAACACGCTGCTCGCGCACTTTATCTCGCTGTGTGCCAACATGCGGCTGCGCGGGGCGGCCACGGCGTGCGAGGCGGCCGCGGCGAACGCATGAGAGAGTTCCGAGCTGGCGGGAACGCGCTGCCTGAGGATGGAGGAAGGCAAGCGCTGAACGTGGCGGGAGCCGTCCGCACGGCGCGCGGATTCAATACGTGGCACCCCTGTCGGAGACCGTCCGCGGTCCGGCACATCCAAGTGGTCGCTCGCACCGTGCCGGGAGCTAGGACCGGAGGTAGCAGCTACGCGCAGGACGCAGACAGAGCATGTCGTCCCCGGGAGAGATCACGTTGCCCACGCCACAGGGTCGCGGCGGGCCCACAACTGAACTGTCGATGACCTAGTGCTAGATCTTCCTAGTCATTGTCTCCAAACCGAGGGCGGTGGAGTTGTTCTAATTCGCGTCTGCGTATTCTGGGGGGATGAGGATCTGCTCGCCGAAATCGACTTTTGAGCTTTAGTCGATACTAACCGGCCTTTTTCCCTGCATTTCTCGTTTCGATTTCACAGCTCCGCCTCGAGAAAGTCCCCTCGGAGTCGTCGCCTGTCCTCATGGGCGTCTCGCTGCTGCTCCAGAAGCGCCTGGCGGCCTCCGTGCTCAAGTGCGGCAAGCGCAAGGTGTGGCTGGACCCCAATGAGGTCAACGAGATCAGCATGGCCAACTCAAGTACGTGCCATTCCGCTAGCACGATGCGAAACACTCTCCAGATCTGCAGCGCCAGCGCACCAGTGGCATGCCAGTGTTTGCTTGGGAGCGTTGCGGTTCTGCGACGAACGGCGCCAGAAGCCGGTTAGATGCCTCTGGGCGCCGTGCGGTCGTCGCGGGGAATCTCGCTGCGGCCGCTCTGTGGCTGATCAGCAAGGGTGCCGCTGGGCGACACCGCAGTACGGCTGCCGTCTGTCGCTGTCGCTGCCTGAGCTGGGGCGAAGGCAGTGCGCGCGCAGCCGTGTTAGGAAGCAGCGTCAACATGTTAGGATCGGAAACACCAGCACCGGCACCAGCACCAGCATCAGCACCACAGCAGCAGCGGTCGCAGCGCGGCTGCGCGCGCGTCAAGACGTCCTCAGCTCCGCGCTCATCCCCTCCTCAGCTCCGCGCTCATCCCCTGCTCGCCCTCTCGTGCTCCTACCTCAGGGCAAAACATCCGCAAGCTGAAGAAGGATGGTTTCATCATCCAGAAGCCGCAGAAGGTGCACTCGCGCGCGCGCACCAACGCCTGGGCTGAGTCGAAGCGCAAGGGGCGGCACACGGGCCACGGCAAGCGCAAGGGTGCTCACGATGCGCGCATGCCGGTCAAGGTGCAGTGGATGCGCCGCATGCGTGTGTTGCGCCGGCTACTCAAGAAGTACCGCGAGCAGAAGAAGATCGACAAGCATATGTACCACACGTTTTACCTGAAGGCCAAGGGTAACGAGTTCAAGAACAAACGTGTGCTGATGGAGTTCATTCACAAGGCGAAGAAGGAGAAGTTGCTGGAGAAGACGCTCGCAGACCAGGCACAGGCGCGCCGCGACAAGAACAAGGCTGTGCGCTCGCGCAAGGTCGCCGCGGCGGAGAAATCCATGCCTGAGCCCGAGCCTGAGCCCGAGCCCGAGCCCGCGCCCGCGCCGCCCGCTGCTGAGGGCGACAAGAAGGAGAAGAAAAAGAAGGAGAAGAAGCCCAAGGCGTGAGCGTGACGATCATTTGGGATACTCGGCACCGAACCCCGCTGTTAGCTTAGAGGTGGCATGCAAGCGGCCATGATGCGGCTCGGGACACTTGTGTACCTGTATGGTCGGGGGCGCGCAGACCGCAGAGGTCTGGACCGGGAAGACAGAAGCGCCTCGTATCCCTATCCGATCCCGCCACCGGTGCTGGACTCATGTATACAGACGTTGTGCGTGAGCATGTCTTTTAAGTGTCACATCAATCGAATTACGTAAAACGGTTTCGACCGAGGACATCTTCGATCTTCGGATGGCCCCGACCCCCGGACGCGCACCTGTCGCCGCGCACCCCGCGCGTCCCGCCCCGGCCGCGCCCGGCGGCGGCGCGGCCCGGCGCGCAGACCCGACGCGGTCGCAATCGGTTCACGGCGGTCGCTCCGTTCGTACGATACGGATCTCGAGATACGATCTCGTTCCCGATCGGGAGGACGGCCGCGCGTCCGGGACACGGGCGCGAGAGTGACGCGCGGGACGCAAATACGAGTAACGACGGGTAAACGACGGGGCCATGGGTAGTCGCCGCCGGGACTGTATCCGGTCGGACGGGGTCCGTCACACGTGGTCGGAGACGCGCGCCTCAGGGCTCGGCGTACAGCGCGCGGACGGAGCGACCAACACGCGCAACCGGGCGGCATGCGGTAAGGCGAGAACACCGCCACGCACACGGCTTTGCACGAGGCCCGCGCAACGATCGTGAACGTCGACACGCGACAGGACACCCCGCGAGGCACACCTAAGGTCGGAGTCCGTCTCGAGACCTTTCACCGCGCCCCCGAGCGGGGACGACATCGTACGAGGTCCGGTGGGTCGGCCCGGCGTTCAGATCGCAAGACTGCACTCTCACGCCGACCCATCGCCGCGCGCGTTGCCCTCGTCTGAGCACAGCCCGCGCGGCACATCGCCCCGGCATGCAATCTTCAGAATCCCTCGCCGCCCCACGCACACCGATCATGATTGAACGCCCGCCATCGTCATCGGCCCATCGCCATCGTCATCGGGCGCTCCTTCGCCATACCGCGGGCCGCGGCCGGCCCCGTGTTGCCGAAGCTGGGCGCAGTGGCCACGAGGCCCGTGGCTGGCCGGCGCTCGCGCTTGACCGGCACATCCCTCGTGAGCGCTGGACGCGGAGGCAGCTTGGGCGGCACGAACGTGCGATCGGCCGTGAAGGATGAGTAGAGAGGCAGTGTGAATTCGTACCTGTGGGGAAGGGGGGCGCCGTGGTGAGCTCTTGCATGCAGGGAGGTGGCCGAGGCAGTGTGAATTCATACCCTTCGGCGTTGGTGTCCGACGCGCCAGGCTTCATCTCCCGAGGCTCGTGAGGAAGGAACTTGAAGGCGGCGCCGGAGTATTGCTGGAAGGGGTCGCGCACGATCGCATCGGCCAGCGAGGGCGGCGGCAGCGCCGTGATCTTGTCGGCGATCTCGCGATGGTCGGGTGGGTAGCCTCGCTGCTGCTTCTTGGCGCCCGATGAGAGTTTGCGGTCCAAGAACGTCACGTCGTCGGCTGCAAGCTTGAAGGGGTCGTCGCGCAATGGCTGGGCGGGCGCCGCTTTTGGGTAGTGCTCGGGTTTCATCCACCACTTACGCCGGCCGTTGAACATCTCCGCCGAGACGGAGCCGTTGCCCAGTGTTGAGGCTGTGCGCGAGGCTGGGTCGGCGATGGCGGGCGGTTTGGCCGCGGTGCCAGGGGCGACGGAGAGCGGAATGCCCACCTGGGGCATGCTCGCTGACATGCTCGCGGCCAGGATGCCGGTCTTTTCGCGTGCCGCCTCAAGCTCCTCCTGCTGCTGCTTGGCCTGCTGCTGATGCTTCCTATCGATCGTCCAAAAGGGCTTCTCCTGCGTCGTGTAGCGCGGCGGCTGCGGCGGCTTGAACGCCTCGTAGTCGGAGAGCGCCTTCTCGGCGCGCTCGCGCCGGCGCATATCGAGCAGCTCGGCACGTGACTTGGAGCCCGCCGCCGACGCCTGCTGCAGCAGCGCGATGCTCTGATCGATGCGCACCTGCACACGCCCCTCCGCGTCGAGCTTGCCGGAATCATCATGGTGACGCTTTTGGGCATCAAGCGTGACCACGTTGTCGCGGCGGCGCTCCTGCATGAGCTCCGTGCGGCTCCGGTTCTTAGGTCCGCCCACCCACGTCAGCGATGGGTCGTGCCGGGTACCCGGGTCGCAGGAGCCACCCAAGACTGTCTCTCGCGTGATGGATGTGACCATTACCTGCGGGTCGTGCGCCGTCAGCTTGGCCTGGATCTCGTGTGAGAAGCCGCTGGATTCGTAGGCGACCGCACGCTGCCGTAGCCGCCGCGAAGTGACCAAGTCGCTATAGGACGCGTGCTCGCATTCGCCCGTCCCGCCATAGCCGAGCGCGCGGGCTGCATCAGGGCCTGTTAGCCGCTTCGCCCAAACAGGGTTGAGGACCTCCCACGTGTCGTACTGGTTCTGCAGCTGCGAAGACGACTCATGGCGTCGCCTTGCGATCAGCTCGCTGCGGCTGATTGGTGGTGCTAGCAACCGGTCCATCGCGGCCCAACAGGCTCTCAAAGCTGGGCCGAAGCGCTCAAGCCTTCCCCGTTGTCTTCGTGTTGGAGTCCTTGGAACAGCAGGGAACAGGCGAGGGAACGAATCGGTTTCGTCGCCCCCGAATGCAGCCCCTACGCGGAAATCCCACATCTTCCTTGGAAATTGAATTTTAGGGACGCCGCTATAGAGGACGAAGTTCTCTGCGACACGCCCTTTTGTTTCTTATGGCACCCTTTTTTTCCAAGTAGCCGGCTGTGAGCGCAAAAAGCTCGCGCATTGCTCTTTCGCGTCGCAAAGATGGCTCTCGTCCGGGCTGGCTACGTTGATTGGGGATCCGTCATCGCCGACATTGACCCGTACGCCTGGGCCTTCGTCGGTGCCGGCCTGGCCATCGGCCTCTCCGTGCTGGGTGCCGCGTGGGGCATCTTCATCACGGGCTCCTCGCTGCTGGGCGCTGCAGTTAAGGCGCCGCGCATCCGCTCAAAGAACCTCATCAGGTGCGCCGAGTGCAACCACCGGCAGCGCCGGTGACCCCGGCGCCGCGCCGCGACTCACATCAGCCCGTGACAGGTCAGCGGCAGGCGCGCAGTTCGCTCACCGCCGCCGCCTTCTATCTGTTGTCCCGACCCCCGCAGCGTCATCTTCTGCGAGGCCGTCGCAATCTACGGCGTCATCGTGTCCATCATCTTGCAGACCAAAATCGAGCGACCTGACGAGGTCAGCGACATGGCCGCTCTGCTCGTCAACCAGAAATGGGCCGGCTATGCTGTCTTTTGGGCGGGGGTCTGCTGCGGCTTCGGCAACCTCGCGTGCGGCGTGTGCGTTGGCATCTGCGGCAGCGGCTGCGCACTGGCCGACGCGCAGAACGGCAACCTCTTCGTGAAGGTGCGCGTCGACGCCTCTGCTCGCCTTGCCGCGAGGGCCTCTTGCCTCTGCACTTGCCGACGTGGTCGCCGCGCTCGCCGTGTGCTATGCCGCGTGCTTCGGGCGAGGGCCCATCCGTGCACATCGAAGGGCCACGGGACTGGATGCCTCGTGCCATGTTGGCGCCAGCAGCCCGCGGCTCTGCTCACACGCCACTTGACCCGTACGGCCGCAGATCTTGGTGATAGAGATCTTCGCCTCCGCGCTCGGCATCTTCGCCATCATCGTCGCCATCATCATGTCAACGAATGCGAAATTCGTGCTCTAGTCACACCCTGCGCCCTACAATGGCGGCGCAACGGCGGACATGGTTTCGTGATTCCGTGCGTGGGTAAGTACAAAGCCGTCTGACGTGCAACCGACGATTCGAAGAGAGGACACATCGGTGTTGTGGCTCCAGCTTCCACGTGAGAAAGCCACACATCCGCCCAGGGCTCCTGGCTCCGAGGAGCGTGGAATTCGCAAACTGCAGTCCATGCTCCACATGCGCTATTGCTAGGCATGAGCAACCGAAACACTCATTTAACCCGGGCGGGCGGGGGTTTTCCAATTTACCTAATGTTGCTTCAACACGAATTTGTATACGTCTGTCCGACGAGCTCAAATGTCAAAACACGACCGGACCGCGACCCGGGCGCCGCGGACAGCAAAATGAATTCTACCAATCTCGAATTCTGCCGATCGCCGTTCATGGTTTTTGCGTTTTACGACGCAGCGCCGAGCCGATACCGCGCTTTTACGCCGAGCCGGTACTGCGCGGGTCGGGGGGTTAGGGCGGACTCAAAAGGTCAAGGCTCACGGCGCGCGTGACGGCGCAGAGGTCCGGTGCGCGGCGGAGACAGCGCCGCACGCCCCACCCCAAATGAGGCGAGCGCATCGAACTGTGCGATCTCCGCGAGTTCTCCGGCGCACGTGTGACACGCGATCATGGGCCGTTGAGCGACGGGTCAATGCGACGGGCGATCCTCGTCCCATATGGGACTACTTATTGTCCTCGTCCCAGTCGTCCGAGTCGTCGTCGTCGTCGATGTCGTGGCCCATGAGCTGCATGCACTGGGCTTCGTGGGCATGCGCGAGCTGCGCAATCACGCTGTACTCGCCCCCGAGCTGTCGCAGAGTGTTCGCCCACTCACGCTGCCCGCTCTCAGGCACGAGCTCACCATCGACCATCTCGAGGAATTGCTCGGCTGGCCGCGGCTGCACTAGGTGCTCGGAGAGCACAGCCGCCGCCTCGGCCGACAGCTCTGAGCCCTCTAGCTCATCCGTCCAGTCGTCGACGCCCCCGAGAGTGAGCACGCCGTTCTCGAGTTCTACGTGAACAGTGAGACCGCGCCTGCCGCCCGCGCTCCCACTGCTGCTGCTGCTGCTGCTGCTGCTGCTGCTGCTGCTGCTGCTGCCACCGCCGCTGCTGCTGCTCGCCGCAGGCTCGTCGGCGAGGCTCGTCGCGCTGGCGCCGCCGCTGGCGCCGCTCGCGAGTCGCGCGTGCAGCCAGCGATGCACGCGTTCTCCTTGCCGAATCGTCTCGGCGAGGTGCTCTAGGGACGCGCCGCCGTCGAGGCCCTCCCCCCGCCCGCCGTCGGTCAGGTCATCCTCGTCGCCTAGCGTCGGCTGCGCGAGCGCGAGGATCGCGATGTCCGAGGCGGACCCGCGGCCCAAGAACCAGCCGCCGTCGGCACTCTCTCCCTCAAGTTGGTTCGAGCCCCAGCTGGAGCCGCCAAGCACGAACTTGAAGTCGGTCGGGTGGGCGCGCCCACTCCCGATGAGGGAGCTCGCCGCCGACACGAAGCCGCGGCTGACCGGCGAGGCATACAAGTGCGACAGGCGCGCACGACGCAGCGCAGCGTTGATGCGCGCCGCGTGCTGCGCAGCCGCAGGTGACACTGCATGCGCGGCGGCGGAGGCGGCGCGGCTCAGCCGACCATGGGAGTGGAGCGCGACGAGCGGTGTGACCATGGGGCCGCCGATGTGCAGGATGTTGTCTGCGAGCGCGCCGAGGGCCGCCGGTGGCAGGCAGCACGCTGGCTCTCCAACCGCGCTCTCACGCGAGAGGATGCGCGCTGCGTGGCGCACCGAAAAGTACGAGGGCTTGTTGAGGATGAGCCCAAACGAGCCAGACGAGGCCTCGGTGGTCCGCACGGGAGTGGAGGGTGCACGCGGCGAGGCGCCCCCCGATGGCGGCGCCGCGTGCTCGAGCAGCAGCACAATCGCCCGACCGAAGGAGGGGCAACACTGCGTGGGCGGCGCGATGAGCAAGCGGCCAGGACGCAGGTCGTTTGCGACCTTCAGTGGACCGGGCGCCGCACTGGCGACCCGGCTCACATCGGACCCGCCAGTCCGACTGGTGCTCTGGGATGGCTTGCAACCGTCCTCGTCGCTCGATGTGGGCGGCTTCTGCCGGGGCAGCGCGTGCGTCCCCGCCGCAGTCTCCGAGAGGAAGGACAGCGCTGCGAACGCGGCATTGAGGCGAGCGCTCGTCTCGCCGTCGGCGGCTGGCGAATCAAACGAGCGCCGGAGAAAATCAGCCATCGACACGCCCTGGCCGTGTGCAGGCGGCCGGTACGCTGACGCGCCGCCCAGGAAATCGCGCACGACCGCACCAAAGCCACGCCCGTGCTCCTCGGGCAGTGGGTGCCACTGCTGGTCATGATGTTCGTAAACGCGGCGCGGCGCCGCCGTAAGCATGCTCTTGAGGATTGGGCCGCGATCATACTGGAGTGCTAATCGGCGCAGCGCGCGATAGAGCGACACTGCAACCTGGCGATCGCCGCTCATCAAGTGGGGTGGTTCCCGACGGAGAGAGCAATTTTTTACGAGCGATGCGATGTCCCGATTCGTTCTTCGAGGCGTTCCTGGGCACCTGTCAAGTTTCCCAATCAGACTGTCAGTCAGAGGAGTTGCGTCGCGGTCCCCCCAAGCTCACCACATGTTCCCACAGGTGTCAGGTTTCAGCATCGCAGCTCAGTTCAGTGAACTGAACTGAACTGAACTGAACTGAACTGAACAGCATCGCCGCCCGGCCCAAGCTCTTCGGCCTGTCGGAAGTTCCATCGCATGAACGTTCGCGATATGTTCCACAAAATGTGCAATCGGCCCGTTATCGGCGGGAAACAATGCGAAAGGGACGGTCGCGCGCTGTGAAGCTGGTGCATCGATACTACAAGACTCTGAGATCAGTTTAAACCTACGAATACTCGCGAGAGAGCGCGTCTCATCTTAAATTGTCACACCCCTCACCTGCCATCCTCTTCGTCCACCCACTTGCCCTCGAGCGCGTGTAGCACGAGCTCGTCGTACGTGATCGGTTTGGGCGCGCCCCTGACCGCGAGGTTGATGAGGCGTCGCTCGCGCTCGCGGTCCGCCTTATGCGCGTTGGTGAGCGCCTCGTACCTGATGAGGGAGGCCAGCAGAGGCCATCAGAGGCAATCAGCCGAGCATCGGGCGCGTTGGTGAGCGCTTCGTACCGCTTGCGTGCCGCGTCGGCCTCGCGCATGCATGCGTGGAAGAGGTCGCTCGCGCCGTCGTGGGAGAGCACCGCCACGCACGATGCCTTGGCCGAGCGCTTGAGACAGCGCGCGAGGGTGCGGCGCGTGAAGCAAAAGACAATGGGCACGTGGCCGTCGCGCTCGACGAGCTGCTGGCTCGAGCGCTTCGTCTGCTCGTCATACACCCACTCGAGCTTCATGTCGCACAGCTGCACGAGCTCAGCGATCAACTGGTCCAGCCCCTCCTCTGACTCGATCTTCTCGATGTTGTGCGCGACGAGGAGCGCGCGTGCCTTGTTCGTCTTGAGCGAGCGAATCACCTCGCGGAGCCCGCACACGTATCGCTTGCGCATGGCGGCCTTGACGGGGTCCTTGAGGTGTGCTCGCTCCTGCAGCCGCTGCAGCTCGCTCAGCAGCTTCGCGCTCGCCTCATTCACTTCGGGCGTGATCAGCTGCCGCACGTACTCGCGCACGAGCCAGGGGTCGGCCGTGGCCTCCTTGGGCCGCTCGAGCTTTGGTTTCGTCAGCGTGCCCTCTCCGGTTTCGTCAGCGAGCTTTGGTTTCGTCAGCGTGCCCTCTCCCTCCGCATCCACCGCCGCAGCCGACGGAGCCGCCGCCGCCGGAGCCGCCGACGCCGTAGCCGCCGGCGGCGGAGGAGCCGCCGCTGACGCGCTGAAACGCGAAGCCGCCAAAGCTACCGCCGACGCCGCCGTAGGCGCCTTGGTCTCGTTCTCGTCCTTGCCATCCTCCTCCTCCTCCTCCTCCTCCTCCACCGCCTCCCCCTCGCCCTCTTCCTCGTGCACAGTTGCGGTGTCTATCAGTAACGCCGACGCTGCCGCAAGCAATTCGTCCTGATTCTCTCCCTCCGCCTCCTCCTCCTCCTCCTCCGCCTCCTCCTCCTCCTCGTCGTCGTCGTCGTCGTCGTCGTCGTCGTTGTCGTTGTCGTCGGCGAGCGCCTCGCCGCTCAGAAGCGCCGTCGCCGCGGCCAGCAACGCGTCCGGCTCTGCCTCCCCCTCCCCCTCCCCCTCCTCCCCCTCCTCCTCCTCCTCC
>PJAB01000090.1:0-43864 GCA_002887195.1 Chrysochromulina parva
CCGCCGCCGCCGCCGCCGCCGCCGCCGCCGCCGCCGCCGCCGCCGCCGCCGCCGCCGCCGCCGCCGCAAGTTGTGGGCGACGGATCCGCACACGGATCTGCACCACGGATCCCACATGCCGCATGATCAGGCCTCCAGGTGATCGGGAAGAGCGCCTCAGACATGACCGTGCCGTTCACTTGCTCCGGTGGGCGTAGCTTGTGCGCCAGCGTGCTGCCCATCGCGTGCGTGAACTGCGCGTCCGCCGGCACAAAGTGGATGCCTAGGCCTCGCCGCGGCCGATTCGGGCTTTCGTTTGCACCCGACCCATGCCAGAGCCGACCATTGTGGATGCCGCAGCCGCCCATACGCACGCCGAGCGTCGTGAGCTCGAGAGCCGCCTCGGGCTCCTCGATGCCCTCACGCCGCGCTGCGTCGTGCAGCAGAGCAAACCGGTTGCGGCAATCAAAGAACTGCTGCGCCGAGCCGACGCGCCCATCCGCCCACTTGTGGGAGCCGGCAACGTACTGCAGGGGGCCGAGCTCCGGCTCCATATCATCGAGTGCGAGCCACACGGTGATCACATCCGAGGGTGTGAAGTCGAAATAGGCGGAGTCGCGATGAAAGGTGATGGGCGCCGCGCCAGGAGGCTTGGCCCACACCTGATCGTTCGCGACGCGAGCCCCAGCCGCCCAGCCACCAAGCTGAGCAACCAATTGGCCGAGAGTGGGGCTCAGCACGACGCTTGCAAATGTGGCATCAGCCTTCCAGATGTTGATCACTTGCAGCGTCTGCTTCGATGGACCGCCGAGTGGCGGCGGCTTCTTACCCGGCTTACAGCGGCGCTCTGCACTGAACTTGGGTGCCTTGTCCGCACAGCCGAAGGCACCGTCGCACTCGCCACGCAACACAAGCTCCAGCTGTGCGTTCAGAGCTGCGCAAGTGGCTGCACCGAGGAGGTTTTCGGCCACTATGAAGCCAGTGCGAGCAAAGTCGGCTTCGGCGCAGGCAGGCAGCTCGGGCCTGCGTACTGGGTCGAGCTGCATGGCGTGCCGAGAAAAAAAGCTCGTGAATGTGAAGCATCTGCATCACATTCACAACCAGCAAAAAGGGGAGCTTGCATGACGTCACAAACCGACTCACACCGCCCGCCATAACCCTACCATACCCCCATCTGCCGTCAGCACAATCATTCAATGTTTCCATCGCCCACATTCAATAGTCAACCCACCTCACTTCGACTTGTTGAGGAGTGGGCTGAGGAGCTCGGCGACGGCTAGTAAGGGGTTGGCCGGGCGCTCCTTCAGCACGGTGGCGATGGCCATCGAGAGCTTTGCCTGCACGCCAAAATGCTCGAGGTACGCGCGGTGTTCCAAAGTGTGGAGGTCCACAACTGTGTTTTCGTCGTTGTTCTTCTTCCAGTGAGGCGGCTGCCAGAAGGGCGTGCTTAGCAAGGCGGCGGCAGCACTGAGCTGGGCGGCCAGCTCGGGCGCGGGGACTGCGCGCAGTCTCTTGAGGGCTTCCCACCCGGGGAGCTGCGTGAGCTTGAGGTACTCGTTCGCTGGATCTTGCGCCGACGAGTAGGCACCCACGATGAGTGAGACGGTGATGCGGCAGGCAATGAGGGTGGGTAGCACGGCCCACTCGGCGACGGTGAGGCCGCGCTGGCCGAGCGCCGTCATCTCGGCCGCGTAGCTGCTTGTCATCGCGATCGCCACCTCGAGCTCGCTCAGAGCTGGCGGGGCCGCCACGCCCGCCGTGCCTGCCGTGCGGGCGCTATAGTGCAGCGCAATGAGAGCGTACGCCGTCGCGATCGCAATCTCATTGACGAGCCATGAGTACGTCATGTCGCCAAAATCGATGATGCCAAGCACCTGCGTTCCACCCGCGTCGACGAGCACATTTTGGTCGTTGACGTCGCCGTGGATAGCCGCCATGCGCAGCTGCGGCGCGAGAGGACGCACCGAGCTCTCGAACTCGTCGAGCACGCCCGCTAGCAGCGCGTGACGCTCGGCGGGGGCGTGCACTAGCAGTGGGCGCACGTTAGGCGCGTGCGCGAGGTCCCAGACATGCTCGCGGTGCGCGGCCGGGTGGTCGAAGTCCGCGAGCGAGGCGCTCAGTCGCGCCGTCGCCGTGCCGAGGTTGCGCAGCAGAGTGAGTGTGAGCGGCACGTCCGCGAAAAGTCCGCTCGGCCGAAAGGGCAGCAACCGAACTGCGTGCTCACGCTCGATGCCTGACGCGAGCGGCGCGGTAGCACGCGCGATGGTCTCACCATGAACTGAGGGCAGCGCGCGTGGGCTCCAGCAGCCTGCGCCCCTGCGCACACAGATCATTGCCTGGTTTTGGCATTCGATGAAGGCGGGAGCGAGCGACTCGACGCCGTTGTGGATCTTGAGCACAAAATGCTGCACCTCGCCGTCGCGTGTGCCGTTGCAATCGCGGGGGTCGGACAGCGCATCCGGACGTGCGTGCGTCGCACGCAGGTAGAAGTTACGGTCGTCGTACGAGTCGAGCTCTTTGAGCGAGCCGGCGACCACGTCCAGGCCGTACAGCTCCTTGGCGAGCTGCACCGCGCGCTCCGCGCTGATCACAGGCTTCTCTGCCTTGCGGCGCTTCTCCTGTTCTAAAGATGACATGTTTTGCGGCTCGCCGAGAGAGGTGTGAACCAGGGTGTGAACATTTCCGGATGTACCGGAACTGACGCTAGGGCGGTCCCCCATCGCCACCCTCGAGGTCCGCCTTTGCGGCGCGGCAGGTGAGCTCCACGCGCACCCAGCCGCTGCAGCTCTGCTGGCCAACGCCGATCACCTGTGGGAATGCTGCTAGCAGCGTGGCCCAGACCTCACCGCGAAGCCCCTCGAGTGCCCCGACCTGTGCGTGCGTGCTTGAGCCGATGGCATACTCCGGGTGCCGAGGTAGCATGTAAGCAATACGACCCTCGGCGAGCCGCCACAACACCGAGGGCTCGCTTCCTAGTACGCTCACGACTTCACTCGTGGAGCTGCCCCCAGCTGCGAAGGCATCGCCCGTGGCGTCGGCGTCCGTGCCGGCGGCTGGCAGCAGCCGCAGGCGCACATGCCAGGGGCCAAACACGCTCTCGGTCGTCTCGGTGCCCTCTGCTGGTGGGTCGAGTCGAGTCCCCTCGGCGGCATGTGGACGCGCTGCCCAGACTCTCCCATGATGCTCGCCGGGGAAGAGGTGTGGCGCAAAGAGCACCAAGCGAGTGCCCACAAGTAAAGCGCGGATCTCACGCTTGAGGGATAGCCAGCCATCTTTGCGCTTGTGTGCTGGGCGCTGAAGCCGCTCCATTAGGAGAAGCGCGGCACGTTCCTTGACGAGGCCCACGCCGAGCATCTGCTCGCAGATATGCCGGAGCGCCTCGCGCCAGAAGAAGAGGGGCATCTGCACGTACGCCGCGACGTCAACCCAAGCAGCCGCCGCCGAGACGTGGACAGAGCCCCAGAAGGGTCGCAGCATGTGTGCCTCGACGAGCTCCGCACACTGCGCCGAGTCCTTGGCGAGGGCGCTCAGGTGCCCGCCGATGCCTTCGCCAAACGTGTCTTGGAGGAGCGGAAACAGTTGATCGCGCAGCTTGCCGCGATTGGACCATTTCGGTGTGGTGTCCTTGAAGTACGGCACGCCATACTTGTGAGCGTACTCGTAGATGATGCTCTTGGGATGTGGGAGCATCGGCCGGTAGATAAGCACGCCGCCCACCGTCGAGGCGGCCGCGATGCCCGCCACGTTGAGCAGCTGCGCGCCCTTAAAGACGTTACAGAGCACGTTCTCGTGCAGATCCCCTTCGTGATGACCAAAGAAGACGCCACGGCCACCGGTGGCCTGCAGGCACGCCTTGTATGCGTCGAAACGAATCCGGCGGGTTTCGCGCTCGTACTCATCCCGCTGGCACGTCGCGCGCTGCATCTCACTTACGGTTCGCACGCGGATCTCCACACCGCGCTCTCGGCACCAAGTCTCCACGAAGGTCGCCTCGGCGCCCGACTCGACGCGGTTCGCATAGTCCACATGCACCGCATGGACCGAATAACGCAGCCCGTGCGCCTTGCGTAGCGCGAGCAGCACGTGTGTGAGCACCATCGAGTCCACGCCGCCCGACAGCGACACGATCAGCGCTGGCTCCTCCGCCAAGATGGCGCCGTGGTGGGCGCTCTCGCCCTCCGCAGGGGCCGTGTCGACCGCGCTCGCCACAGCGCTCGTGGCGCCGTGGTGGGCGCTCTCGCCCTCCGCAGGGGCCGTGTCGACCGCGCTCGCCACAGCGCTATGCTTCCCGTCCGTGTTCACGGTGGCCGCCATGCCCTGGCCCCTGCCAGCTGTGTGCTCACACTCGCGCACCTGCGGAAGCGCACGCCGGCGGGCATTCGCCTTTGGCTGGCTTTCACGCCCACGCCCACGCGCCGTCGGCTGCCCGTTACAAGCAGCCCCCAGAAGGCCATTCGCCTCGAGGAAAGCGAGCACGGTCTGGCTGAGCGTCTCCTCGGGCGCCTCGCTCTGGTCGAGCTCGTGCTCGCGATCGGGCCGCTCGAGGATGTCATGCGGGTCGCCACGGTTCTCGAGGTGCAACAGGCGCAGCTGCGTGTGTCGGCGGAAGCGCAGCAGGAGCTCGGTGCTCGCCTTGCTGTCCTCGAGTCGCGGCGCCGTTCGCTCGAGCACCTCGCGCAGCCGCTCCACCGTGGCTTGATGGCGCAACGGCATCAGCGCAAAAATGAGCTGCGCGGTGTCGAGCCCACCATCCCAACCACGTGCGAGCAGCATGCGCGTCGTGCGCAGCGCTCGCACATCATTGGCGGCCACTGCCGCTGCATCGCCGCGGTGCACGTGCCGTGAGAGCTGGTCGAGAAGCACAATGAGCGCGAGCGCAGCTTGCGGCGTGCGAGACCACGCACCATCGAGCTCGCCACGCTCCGCACTCGCGAGCAACTCACCGAAACGTGTGCGAATGTCTGCGTCAAGGGCCAGCTGCGCCGCCGAACCCGCTTGCACAAACCACTTGGTCTCGTAAGCAGTCTCTAGATCGCCGGCAAACCAATAATCGAGCACGGCTGTGTGCATGCTACGCTGCCGTCTGAACCGCCGAACACATTCAATCACGAGTGCCACTGCCGTGGCTGCGCCGGCGATCGTAACGATGTTGCGTGACATTTTCGTCGCGATGCGCCTCACGCAAGGGGCTTTGAGAATCCGCGCGCGGGAGGGATCTCAGCTTTTTGAACAGGCGTTTCGTCGACAGAATATTGGTGTCCATCTCGACGCCACGTTCGCTTTCGAATTGCCCGGAACGACGCTTTGCGGAGGTTTTTCTGTGTGGAGGACGCCATTGTTTTTTCTCAGTCCGGACGGCGGCCGTGACCGTCCACTAGTACCGCGAAGCCGAGTCTCAGATGGGCAAAAAAGGCAAAGGAAAGGGAAAGAAGGGACCCGAGGACTGGGGAGCGCGCGATGTCGAGAAATATGTGACGGTGGAGATCCGCAACTCGGTCTGGCAGTCCATGCGCTTCACGCAGCTGCTTGGCACCTCGACCAAGCTCTCGCACTTGGTGCAGGTGCGCCCGGCTCACGGCCGAGCTGCTCAAAGCCACTTACACATTCGCGCGCAAATGCGCTTGCTGGCCCAACCCATCCTCACACACTCACAGACATCGAAATGCTTTGCGCGCAGCTCATTATGGACAAGCACCAGGTCTCAGGCTTGCATGGGCTCTACCTCTACCTCGGCACCGAGGTGGACGACAGCGCGCTCCTACGATCAGAAGAGTATGGGCTGACGCTCAAAGATGTCAACTTTAAGAACGGCTCCATCAACGACCAGATCGTGCAGGTCGTCACCTACGAGTATGCGCCACACAAGACGCACGACGCTGGCACGATGCCGCCCTCACGGAGCTACGGTATCTCCAATTTACCACAAGGGCTTATGCTGCCTTCATTGAGATCGGCTGCTGCTACGTCAGTACCGGCTCTAGCAGCTGAACCTGCAAAAAAATAGGTAGCTGCTTACGAGATCATATTAATTATTATAATATAGGCTCTCAACCGATACGTCGATAGATTTTCGCATGCCGGCCCGCGGGTTCGCGTAAGTCTCGCTTGGGTAGTCAAGTCGTACAGAACTTTAACCTCAGTATCTTCGCGATCTTTTTCGCCCGGGAGTCCCGCTGGCCGACCGCGCCGACCCGGCAAGCCAGCACGATCGGCGGCGCCCACGAGACGGCTTACACGCAGTGGGTTTCGGTTTTGCTGTGGACACCGTGGAGCCCCGTCCCCCGACCAGTGAACGCTTCCAGCAGAGGTCGCCCCCTCTCTTTCAAGCAACTCGGCACGTCATTCTCGGCAGCCGAGCCGGCTACCGCTGGCGTTAGGAACTTGTGTTGTTTCGACTAAATAGCTTGCTTGTCCTCTTTTTGCCTCTGGGCCGTAGCAGCGCTTGCGCCTTCTGCGCCTCTGCCTCGGCGAGCGTGCGTGAGCCATACGCATCAAAGACCAGGCCGTCAGGCGTACAGCAGTCCGCAAAGAATCGGTACAGTGCAGGCTTGAACTTGAGACGCTCGGATCGCTGAGCCTTGGGGCACTTGTGCGTGGCGCTCAGCGGCTCGGCCAGCGCTTCCGCAAACGCCTTCCACTCGGAGCAAGACGGGTTGGCTTGCATGCTCCACGCAATGCACTTGAAGGGCCCGAAGTTCGCATGCAGGATGCCGCAACGGCGCGGGCACTCGTGCACGGTCGCGTTGTGGAAGCCAAAGTGAGCGGAGATCTGGCGGTTCCACTCGCACGGCAGCCATGCAAATAGATCGGGACGCGCCGCGAGCAAGTACGTGTACAGCGTCTGGTCGCCCAGATAACCAATGCGCCGCCCGTCCTTGCCAGTTGCGTGCTTGTCGAGAAGCCCGTTGTACTCTGCCGAGGCACGCATCTTCTGGATGTCGAGGAGCTGCACGCCACCGTTGGTGCCCGTGAGCGGCTCCATCAGCCGGCTCTGCTCGCGCGCGATCCCGAGCAGCGCGGTGCCGAACTGATCGAACTCATGGTACAAGTCAGCCACGTCACGCACCAGGACCACATCCGTGTCGAGCAGGATGAGCCGGCGCACATCGGCAGGCATGATGTAGTGCAACAGCGGCTTATAGAGATACTGCGGGCCGGGGCCGTGCGAGAGGCGTTTCATACCATCATACAGGCACTGCGCGCGTGCTGGTATAACCAGCTTCGTGAGCCGGAAGCCCGGCAGGCTCTGCTGGAAGAGTGAGGGCTCGAGCTGCTTACTGATGATGGCGTGAAAGCGCACGCGAGCAGCAGTGCTATTGCTCGCACTGCTCGTGATTCGGCTCGCGGCGCGTATCATCGAGGCCGCATCTGGGCGCATCCGCGTGTCATAGAAGGCGATGTCGATCGGTAAGGAGGTGGCTGAGGCGGCTGAGGCGGCAGAGGCAGCTGCGGCTTCTGCAGCGGCGTCCGGCGCTCCGACCGCCTGCGCGACGCCGTCCGGAAAACACGAGGGAATGATTTCAGCTGGCGGGCGCTTCGTGCCCTTCGCGCTCGAAGGCTGCGCGATAAACATCAGCAGGAGAAGTGGCGGCAAGTCTTTGCGCGCCATGCGCGCTGCCCGAAAGCTCAGCGGCATTGTGCATGCACAAAAGATGCGTGTGGAGGAGTGTGAATGACAGCACCGTCGGGATCCGGAAGAAGATCACCGAGATGAAGATGCGCCTTACATGTATCAAGGACGCGCTTAAGGCGACCGGGCGGGGCTAAGCGTTAAGCGGCCCAGCCCGGCGGCTGATCGAGTATGGCTGTGATAAGGGGGTCCAGGGGTCCCCGAGCAAGAGCAAGTTGTAACCGCACACGTATGTATGCTGGTCCGGTGTCTTGGGTGTGAGGGTGTCGAATTAAGTCGAATGATAAACATAGGCTGTGACGGGGGTCCCCAAGCTAGTGGTACAGTATACCCGCATCCGTACGGTATGTACGCCGGTCCGGTGTCTTGAGTGTCGAGTTAATAACCTATTGCGCTGACCGCTGTGAATGGTGTCTTGGGTTGACTTTTGGGACGGGAGGAACCCGGTTCTGTGGCTTCTGCGTTCGAAGCGCGGAGAAGGGAGACGCTCGTGGTACTAACATTTACACGTACGTGGATCTCACCTCTTCTTACCTTTCCCTTTGCCGCCATCCCCGCCTCCGGGGCCGCTGGTGCATCTACCCGTCTCCTCGAGCAGCGCTCGGGCGGTGCTCGCAATGTACTTGAATCGAACAGGACCGAGCAGGACTCCGCCAAACCAGCGCGAGACAACCACTAGCACATTGTTCACGTTGGCCAGCTCAAGGAGCGCCGCCAGCTTGGTGCCCGAGCTCGACTCACCGTCGTCGTCATTGTCCGACACCTGCACGCCTCTCTCGTCGACGTAGCGGTAGGCAAGCATGTTGTGCGTAGCTCGTGCAATGCGCTTATCGGAGAGCAGACGAGCAAGTGCCCATTTGACGTGCCCCATGGACGTCACGGTGGCGACGTGCGCCTGGAACTCCTCCGAAGGCCCACTCTTGGGCGGATGGAAGGACGCACCACTGGTGACCTCGACCGCAAATGACGGGTCGATGGATTCAGCGCCAAAGTGGCGCACACGTTGACCGTAGCGGCTGGTGGCCGGCATGAATGTGAAGCCGCTCGCATCGGCCATCGCAGAGGCCAGCTGGTCAATCTGCTGGTCTGCATCGGCCACAGCAGCGACCGCGGCGGCTTCGGCGGCCTCCGACTCTGCGCGCTCGGTGAGAGCCTCCCGTAGGTGCTCAGCCCATGAGTAGACGACCTCACATCCATCAAACAGCCAAGTGATTTCGGCTACCAACGCTGCGCGCTCGTCATCGCTGAGAGCTGGTATGTGCAACACTGGAGTGGGCGGTGAGGTGGACGGATAGTCATCTGGCAGAAAGCACTCGAGAATGGCGCCATTTACTCCGAGATCGATGATCCATGGCCCAGCCGCGTCGCCCTCTAGGGCGTCCGCGTAGATGGCGTGCAGCGCCTCGTGTTCCGCAGCACGGCGCAATGCATCAGTCTCCATGCTTTGGCAGGGGTCGTAGCCGCCCCTACAACCCCTTCGCTTTGGCAAAACATCGCCGCGAGACGATCCGCGCTTTTTCGAGACCCGCAAGCCGCGTTGTCGCGCACACACCACACCGAAGGTGTGGGTCCACGGACACTCGAAGAGGGGGGGAAGTTCGGTGCAAAGTTTTTGGGGCCGGATCCTTGAAAATCCTCGCCGGTGTGATAGTCCACCGAGCGACGCGACCACTGCGTGGCAGTGTTTCGCGTGGTAGTGGCTGGTCCGGGTACCGGTACCAGTAGCTCGGTACCGGTACCTTGTGTGTCGATTCAACTGACCCTTTCTCAAGTTTTGGACACGAATGATGTCGGAGCCCCCTTCATGCCCCTTCACCAGATGCACTGCGTCACCGGGCCACAGTCCGTACTTCGTTGAACATTATCAGAATCCATCTTTTGTGTCCTCACTCGCTCGCGGTTTGTGCGCAGCCGTGCCGCGCAAGTGGTGTGAAGAACCGCATGGCCATCGTCCACTTCATCAAGGGACGCATTGAGATGGCCGAAGTCATAGTACTCGGGACAACGGTTCTGAGGCTGAACAAGCCAAGGCTTGAAGCGCCAGAAGCGGGACACTGGCAGCGGGCAACTGAGGTGAGCGTGGACATTGCATTGCTCGTGAAGGAAAGGGCAGTGCATGCTCAGGTCGAAGCGCCCTGTGCCCCTGTCGGTTCCTCGTTCCCTCATCAAGTAGATGTACGTAAAGAGCCCTTGGTCGGTGTTGCCGCCGACAAAGTCCCAAGTGTTGCGCTGCACCGCTCGGGCCAAGCGGAAGCGCACTCGGTCTCGCGCCAGCAACAGGTCGTGCGGTCGTCCGCTCAGGTTGAACCCATGTGTCAGGTTGAAACGAAGCGTCTCGAGCACCTGGACGCCCACCTGAAAGAGCCTCCGATTAGGCTTCAGCAAGAAGGTGCAACCATTGAAGGGCGACTCGAAGTCGCCAGTGGCAAGTAGATCCGACGGCATGTGGCGGAATCGGTGAAGCTTGAGGGGCCATTGATTCGCATGCGACTCCATGACTGACCTGTTGAAGAAGTGGTCCACTTCCAAGTCGGACGAGTAGATTGCCGCATATTCAGTCATCCCGACGTACTGCCACTTCATGAGATTCGTTTTCATTGCCCGATTCTTTCGGACAAGGCCACCATCTCGGATGTTGTGGTGAGCCGATGCGTGCCAGCGGTCAACGAGCTGCGAGAAGTTCGCATCAAATGGTAACACTCTTAGGAGCTTGCCGACGGCCGAGCACTCTTCACGCACGAGGCTCACATTGTTGGTGAGCACGACAACCTCTGCAAGGCCGAAGCCCATCAGCCGTGCCATGGCCGCGGCATTGAGACACCACTTGGTGATCCCGCAAACAGCATTCTCTGGCTGCTCGGATGGCACGTCGGCGATGGTCGCGAGCGCGAGCGCTCGGCGAGATATCGCGCCGAGTCGTCGGCGACCGTCCGCACTTTCCATGCTGCGTGAGTCGTTCGCACGTGCAAGACAAATCAAGTCAAGTCACGGTATCGGTTTGACGTGGAAGTGTGTGGGCCGTAGGGAAAAGGTCAAATTCATCCAGACAACTTCTCTCTTGCGTGGAGACAGGAGAGCCCCGGGGCATCTACGGGGCATCCTCAGAACCACACTCGCGGCGCCCTGTGTGCCACCTGCACCATCGGTCAATTGAAGTGCATCGAACGCTTGTGGAACGCATTGTTGGGTTGTTTGGTCACTTTCGGGCGATGCCTCGGCGCTGGCACGGCCGGTTCAGCGGCGGCGGACGTACTTTCGACCCCATCCTCTGCATCCTCGCCTGTTAGCTTGGCGATGCGCTTGCGCAGGTGCGCTGCCGTGTGCTGCAGCGCGTTGAGGCGCGTGTCGCGCGCCATCGCTGCGTAGTCGGTGCCGTGTTTTGCCATAAGCTTGAGCAGCACGATGCGCTCGCCCGCTGGCACCGGCCGAATCGTCACGAGGCCCTCCGGAACCTCTAGCTCAAGCTGATGCACGCCACCAGCCGTCGAGCCCACCGCCGCTGCGGCGCCGCCGGTCGCCGCGGGCACGTGTTTGATCGGTTTGAAGCCGGTGATCGTCTCCTTCACCGCGCCAATCTGGTTGGCATCCGCCATCAGACCAAGCCGCGCGTAGTTGGCAAATTGTGACTCCTTCTCGTTGTAGTCAAGTGCAGACCCCTGGAAGCGCTGCGAGCGACCCACGCGCTTCCCCACCGCCTTGCCGATGCCCTTGGGCTTATTTTTTACTTTCACGATCGTGCTGCGCCTCCGATTGGACTTCTGCGAGCGTGGCATCCTTTGCTTGTTGTTCGCGGTTGTGTGGACGACGAGGCCCTCGTTCGTGCGGGCTTGCGGACTCAAAATCAAGTTCCGTCGTTTTTCCCCGTTTTTTCCAGAAAGTGAGAAAAAGAGGACAGGTAGACATGTAACAAAAGCATGCAAGCAAGAACACGGCAAAGCCGCGCCGAGCTGACGCCGAGCTCACACCTCAACTACGATCCGTCGTCCAGATGCGCGTACTGCCTTTCGATGCGCTCGCGCACCGCCATGCTGCGCAGCAGCTGACGCCAGAGCGCGAGTGCCTCCTCGTGGCACTCGTGCGCCTGCTGGTCCTCGGCCTGGTCGCGAATCGCCGCAGACGCCTCGCGCAGTAGCTGGGCGTGCTCGATGCACACGACGGCGCCCTCAATCTTGGGCACCGCGCGCCCGTCGTGCACGTCGAAGCCCACCATCGCGGGTGCCGCGTCAAGCCCGAGCTGACGCGCTGCCAGCATCACATGCGGCTCACGCAGATGCACCGTGCCATGGGGCAGGTGCGCAGCGGTCCACAACTCGACATGGCCGTGCCTCGAGCGCGGCACGACGCCACCTACGGCGCAGCCGGGCGCGTGTGGAACTGTCTGCCACTCGCCGTAAAGCGCCGTCTCGGGCGCGCTCGGCGCGCCGTCAAGCGGTGGGAGCGGCGCCTCGCCCTCAGCGGCGGCAGCGGCGGCGGCGGCGGCGGTGCGCGGACCGTCCTTGGATGCGGCACCATGCCCCGGCCTGGCCTTGACCATCTTGACTGGCTCAGAGTCGGGCTTCAGATCGCGCCCGCGTCGGAACCATGACTGCTCGGAGCGCAGGTCGAAGAGCGCCGAGCGCGGGAAGACGGCTAGGCCCTTGACTCGCCCAACTGACGGCGTGGACGGAGGCCAGATGCACTGAGATGCTTTGAGGTCACGATGGAGTACGTAGAGCGGATGCTTCTTGAGCTCAGCGAGCGTCGAGGGCACTGGCTCGCTGCTCTCGCGCCGGCGCAGCTCGTCAGCGTCTGCACGCTCCGCCGCTTCAGCCGTGGCCGTGTCTGTGGCCGGGTGAGCGGGGAAGGGCTCGTCGTTGATGTCGTCGAGGTCAATGACGACGCGCGTTGCCGCGGTGGATGGGCCAGCTGAAGAGTGAGACGCGGAGGCCGCCGAAGGCGTCAGGAGCGCCCGCGCCGGCGTCCCCTCCGCAAGCGCAGAAGCGTCGGCGTATGTGGCTGCACGCGCAGCGTCCCACCACGTATCGTCTGTGCGAGCGGCCTTACTGGCAGCGAGCTGGCTAGCGTACCGGGCGGTTACATCGGATGCTGTGCCTGCACTGAAACCGACGATGTAAGCCATCGCATGCGCTGGACGCGCGCGGGCACCCTTTGGGAGCAGCAGCCGCGAGCTCACGATCTGATCTCGACGGTCGAGCAGCAATCTGCCGGGCTGCGCACCGTCGAGGGCTACCCAGCGCGGCGGCTCCGGCAAAAAGGCCTCGAGCCACAACGGCACGTGCGGAGCATCGGCCGGTGGCTCGGTGGGCGTCGCATCGAGCTTTCCGGGTGGGGATGGCTTGAGAGGCGGCGGCTGGAGCGCGAGCACGAGGCGCGCGCGCAGGCCTGCCGTACGCAAGGCTGCGAGAACCAGGAGAGCCATCTGAGTCGGTGTGGCACTGCCGCGCTGTAGAGCCTCGAGCAGCACGTCGCCGCTGTGTGCTGCCTGGCCGGGGCCCGCGGTGCACGCCCCACTCGTGGCCGTCGCGTCCGCCTCGAGAAGGCGCGCCGCCAGCGCCTCAACGGCCGCGCGCGTCCTCCCCGAGCGCGCAGATGGAGGCTCGAGGAAAGGGAACTGGCCTGCCACCGGCAGCACGCGAGGCATGGATAGGCCCACGGCGGCGAGGGTGGGCAAGGAGCACGTGCGAGGGGCTGTGAGAAGCCGCTGGGCGAGCGGAGCCGCCGCGACCACGCACGGCGACGGCGTGGGGCGAGCGGCGCGCTCGATGAGGCGAACCAGCAGCCATGCGTTCTCAGACGCGTGACGATCGCCGCCGTGACCCGTACTGCCGCTGCTGTTGCTATCTCCGCTGCCGCCGCCACCACTGCTGCCCCCCCACATGCTGTCGTCATTGTCTGCGTGACCCTCGTATACATGGCTTCGACCGCGCCCTCGTGCGCGGCCTGCCGCCGCCGCAGCTGCACGGCCAGCGCCGCGACCTCGGTCAAGACGAGCCGCGGCTCCTGCTCCGGCGGACTGTGCGTCCATGCGCGCGTGCAGACTCTGCGCGATGGCACGGACCGTCTCCGCCGTTGGTGGCCTGCCGGCACTAGCGTGCAGCGACGGCGGCAGGAGCGTGAGCAGGTGGCTCTGTAGCATGGGGTCGTCCGCTTGATCGCTCAGCAGCCGGCCATGAGCCAACCAGCATAGCACGCCGGCCCGATGTAGCTGCTCGCAATGCTGCCGACGGTCCGCATTGTGCTTTCGCTTGAGTCGGCGCAGCTCGGCCTGCTCGGCGGCGGTTTCCTTTGCAGTGGGCTCCGCCACCGCGGCCGGGGCAGCGTCCTTGTCGTCGTCGTCGGCGTCATCACCCAGTATTGCAGCGTCCACAGTGACATCAACATCGAGGCCCAGCGAAAAGCCAGCGGAGGCAGCGCCCTCATCGTACTCGTCTTCATCGTCATCGTCGTCATCGGCATGACGGGAGGGTTCGGCCTCGACAGCGTCCTCCCACTCGTCCTCGTCCTCGTTGTCGTCGCCAGCAGCATCTACGTGCTCGTCTTCTCTGGATCGCAACCAGGCGGCAGCTGGAAGTCCTGGAAGAGATGACGGCGTGGCAGGTGCTGGATTGGCCTCGTCTTCCGCGCGCCTCCGCTTATTTCCCGTGATCAATCTGTCGAGATTGCGCTCGGACGAGGCGCCAAGCGCTCGCTCCATTTGCGCGACGTCCTCCACAGGTGTGAATTCGCGGTTAATACTCTGTCCCCCCCACGAAAGCGTCACGCTGTGCCGGGGGAAAAAGTGTTTGCGAGGTTTCGTTAAGGGTGGTTTCCTTGTTCGTTTCGCGGTAGACTTTGAAACGAACCGCGTCGAAACGAACCGCGGCCGACGCGGTGCGTGCGTCGTGCGCCAGTCCAATCACAAGCCATGGCGAAGACCACGTCCACGAAGAAAGTCAACTCGGCGCCCCAGTCGCCCGCCACCGTCATCGCGGATTGTAAAACTCCGCCATCCGCGTCGTTGACGCCTGTCAGGACCCATAACTCACTACTCGGGCTCGCGCTTGCACTCATGCTCGCTGGCGTTGCCTTCTGGGGCGCAAATGCACTCTCCTCTGCGTCCTTGGTACCCTTGCCCTTGCCCTTGCCGCCATGCACCGCCTGCACTGCTCTCAAAGTTCTTGACGAGGATGGCGCTTCCACCGTCGACTACGCGGGCATCACGTTCAAGGTCAAGGATTCCTCGGCCTTCATCGCGAGCCCAGAGGCGGCCATCCCCACGCTCACCAAGCTCAGCTACGCGTACTCGTACTTGACGGGCGTTGAGGCCCCTGCTGTTGTGTGCTCATGCCTTTAGAAGTCGCGTGGGCACCCTTTTCCATGCGGCGGACTGATACAGCACCATGGTCTTTTATCAGCATGGTCTTGTGTCTCTGTCTGCCGGGCGTGTGTATGGTCGTCTCTTGTCACGTTCACGTGTCAAATCACAAATGCAGCGTGAGTCACATCAGTGAGTGAGTCAAGTGCGTGAGTGAGTTCGAGTGAGCCAGGCCAAGGTCCCCAGTTCCACAAACGATGTGCCATGCTTCGAATGGACATCTTGTTTCTCGCTCTCAAACTCTCGCTCGCGTGAGGTGGGCCCGTGACACATTATTCGGTGACACGCGCCGCTACACCGACGTATCCGGTGGATGGCAACCCCGTGGCACCCATCAGGGTGCTCCCCCGCCCAGCGTAACTACTGAACGGAAGCCTCTCCCACCCCGCACCCGGGCGTCACATGCAGCATGCACATGCAGCGCCTTGCCACGCATGCTGCACGCGATCACCACGCCTCAGCCACCACCCACCAGAGACCAGAGACCAGTCACAAGTCATCTCATGGAGATGCGCATTGGACGCCTTCTCTAGATTGGAAGACTCTCGCCCTCTAGAGTCTTGCAAACAGTCAGTTGATAGCAACTGGCTTGATGAGCTCCTCCGCCAGGGCCCGCTCCTCTTTGAGCTCCTTGTGCGTCGCGTCCATGCGCGTCTTCGAGAAGGCGTCGATCGGCAGCCCCATAACGATCGTCCACTCGCCTTGATCGCACGTGACCGGGAAGGAGTAGCAGATGTCGCTGTCGACGCCGTACGCTCCCTCCGACTGGAAGATGGCCATCGAGACCGCTCGGCCGTTGGTGCCCTTGATCCAGTCGCGCAGGTGGTCCGCGATCGCCACGGCCGCCGACATGGCCGACGAGAGCTTGCGCGCTTCGATGATCGCCGCGCCGCGCTTTTGGACCTTGGTGATGAACTCGCCCTCGAGCCACGCAGCATCGACGACGCTGAGAGCCGGGGTGCCTTTCACCGTCGCGTGGCGCACGTCGGGGTACTGCGTCGACGAGTGGTTGCCCCAGATGAAGACGCCTGCCACGTCGGTCATCGCCACGCCAGCTTTCATGGCCAGCTGCGACGTGGCGCGGTTGTGGTCGAGCCGCGTCAGCGCAGTGACATTCTTCGCCGGTATCTTGCCCCCCATTGCGGACAGCAGGATGGCCGCATTGGTGTTCGCCGGATTGCCCACGACGAGGCACTTGACGGTCGGCTTGGCGTGAGCGGCGACCGCAGCACCCTGCTCATTGAAGATCTTGACGTTCATTCCCATGACGTCCTTGCGCTCCATGCCCTCCTTGCGGGGGAAGGCGCCAAGGAAGACGCACACGTCCGCATCCTTGAAGGCGACCGCCGGATCGGTGGTCCCCACGCTGCCTGCGTAGCATGGGTATGCGAGATCCTCAAGCTCCAGGATGACACCACCCAGCATCGTCATCGAAGGTTGGATGTCGAGCAGCCCGAGGAAGACGGGTTGATCCGCGCCAAAAACTGACCCATCGAGCAGCTTCGGGAGCAGGCTGTAGGCGATCTGGCCCGCAGCACCAGTCAGCACCACTTTGATGGGAGCCTTGCCCGGGACACTCATGATTGCCTCGTGGAAGGACTTCGCGTATTGATGACATCAAGGTTTCCTACAAGAACACGAGCCGATTGCAATTGCAATTATGTTGAGATTTTGTTGAGATGACATGTACCTGAGACTCCCACACCTGTCCGTCTCTGTACACTCATCCGGGGTTTGTCCGAATTTCATGTTGGGATTCGGTCATCCTCGAACGTCATTCAGCGTACAACAGCTTGCGTCGGCGCGACGACCGCTCTTCGGCGGCCACGCGCTTCGGCGGATTGGTGCGATGCCGCTCAGGCTGCCGCTCCGTGACGGCCGCCGAGTGCACGGACGCGGACGTAACAGAGACGGTCGACACCAACGGCTCAGCTCCGGCGCCCGACGATGACTCGGTGCCCGCGACCGGCTGCAGTCGCGCCATTATGCTGATGGCCGCGGCAGCAACTGCAGCGGCTGCGGGCAGCTCGATGCGACTCTTGGGAGACTCATCGAGCATGCGCCACACGAGATCGGAGCTGCGTTCGAAGGTGTGCCAGCCGTGCCCCGCGGCCGCGGCGAGCGCCTCCTTGATGTAATCCTTTCTTTCTTCAAAGGGGCGACGCTCGCGAAGCTGGTGTCGAAGCAGCAACTCGAGCAGCACGCAGCCGAGGCCGTACGTGTCCGACGCGGCGCCGTACGGCTTGCAATCGGCTACCTCGGGTGACATGTACATGGCGGTGCCGCAACGGCTCATGCGACGCGGCGACCCCGTCAGCCGACGGCGCGGCAGCCCCGAACACGCCAGTCCGAAGTCGCCGAGCTTGACCGCCTTGTCGCCACGGCTTACGAAGATGTTGGACGACTTGAGGTCGCGATGCAGCACGCCGTTGCAGTGAACGTGGTGGAGCGCGTGGCAGAGGGACTCGAGGAAGACGAATGTGGTCAACTCGCTCAGGGGTCGCTCGTTCCGAGAGCACTCGAGCCGATCGATGAGGTCGCCGCCCGCGCAAAACTCCATCACGATGGCCACCGAGCAGCCGCCGTTGTCGTGCCGATGCAAGAAGACGTCCTCGAACTTTACGACGTTGGGATGGTCAAGCTTCTGCAGGAGCGACGCCTCTTTGAGCGCCGTGTTCGCGGCGTTGATCGTGTCGCACCCGACCCGCTTGAGCACATATTGCTTGCCCTGGCGCGTCGCCAGCATGGCCTCGCCGAACCCGCCCTTCGCGAGCGTATGTTTGTTGACGTAGTGCCCACGGCACGATGCGCATGCGCAGACCTCCGTGCTTTTCGTTTTCTTCTGCCACACGGCGCAACCGACTAGAACGGTGCCGATCATCATGGCGCAGCCTGACAGGTATGCGCCCATCACGACATCCTCCGACATCTCGATCGTCACCTTGCCGCTCGTCTTGTTGTGCTCGACGGAGAGGTGATTGCCAAACTTCATGGTGCAGGGCACGGCACTGTCGCTGCGCTGATGGATTGCCCACCACGCCCGAAGACGGGAGACGATGTGCGTGCGAGTGAGCCTGCCTCCTCACCCGGCGAGGAACCGCACGAGAAAGCGAGCGTGTGCCCGCGAACACCTCTAATTTTTAGTGGTTCACAAGAGCACTCCAGCCCCTCGCGCAAATCCCTCCAACATGGACGTCGCGAGAGCGAAGAGGTTCACGGCGGCCAGCGCGACACTTTGCTTACTCGCGGCCACCATGGCGGATCCCCCACCGCCGATGATGATTGTCAACGCCTTGGATGCCAACGCCACCTCGATCTTGAACCTCACACTCGGTGCACCCGGCTCATGCTCATGCCAGATCCCCAAGAGTTGCAACGGACACACAATCGTGGGTCCAGAGGAGTTTCACGGCGACACTGGGTGCGACTACTACGCTATCGGTGGCGGCATCAGCACGAGGCTGCCATCGGGCGACCTTGGAACTACTTGTAACACGTGGCGCGCCGACTTTAAGTCGTGCGATGTATACCCCGGAAGCACCGACCGCGAGTGTGGGAGGATTGTGAGCGCGACGTGCACCTTCACAAACGCAGGCATCCCGACCGTGACGCTGCATGCCGTCGTCGACATGAAGTGCGACTCCTACCACTATGAAAATTGCCAGGCCAACGTGTCCAATTGCTGCGGCGGTTTCAAGTGCCAGCCCGCCTCATCGGGCTCCGATCAACACATGTGCTGCCCAGCTGGCACGGGATGCATCCATGACAACCTGCCCTGACCCGGGCAAAGCGGTGGGCGTCGAGGACCGGATGGTTGATCTCGGCTCGGGGCTCTTCTATCCACCCTTTCGCCCCTTCCAAATAGCCTTCCTCTCCCTCATCAATGCCGCGGTGCCGCCGCAACCTCATCGAAATGTCCGATTGTCTAAAATTGTGGTCGTGCCGCCGCGTCGGCGCTGAAAGGCTTCTAGTCCTCGACCTTCAAGTTGTAGCTTAATGATCGTGAGTCACGCCTCTAGAAGAAGCCTCGTGAAGAACCTCGAAATCAAAAATTCGTCAATTAAATAGCGAGCACTTCAAATGTTTGCGCGCATTGCAATGCGCCTGCGTACGTCGACGATGTCGCAGGCGGCGGCGCTCTCGGGCGCTGCCGCCCTCGCATCGTACAACTACAACGCGACGCACTGCTCTTCGCCGCCGGCGGCCGACTGGCCAAAATTGAAGGCAGACCTCATGGTCCTCTGCGAGGACGATACCTTGCCCAACCCGAGCGTCGATGGTGCTGCTAAAGGTTCTCTCGGCGGCGGTGGCTTCGTCGCGCCGATGCTCGTGCGCCTCGCGTGGCACTCATCTGGCAGCTATGCCAAGGCCACCGATGACGGCGGGTCGCAGGGAGGCACCATCCGCTTTCAGCCCGAAATTAACCACGGTGGCAATGCTGGCCTGAAGCATGCGATCGGGGTGCTCGCACCCATCAAGGAGAACTATCCATCGATTTCTTGGGCCGACCTGATCATCTACGCGGGCGTTGTCGCTATTGAGGCCATGGGCGGTCCAGTGATCGGCTTCACACCGGGCCGTTCGGACGCGCCGACGCCCAACGTGGCGCCTAGCAAGGACAAGCGGTTCACGCCCGACGACCGGCTGCCCGACGCCGCGCAGACGCAGAGCCACCTGCGCGACGTCTTCTACAGGATGGGTTTTGATGACCGCGAGATCGTGTGCCTCTCCGGCGCGCATGCCGTTGGCCGGTGCCACACGGATCGCTCAGGCTTCTGGGGACCGTGGACGAACGCCGAGAATGCCTTCTCGAACGAGTACTTCAAGTTCCTGCTCGAGAAGACGTGGACTGTGAAGAAGACACACGAGGGCAAGCCATGGACGGGCCCAAAGCAGTACGAGGCCGACGGTGGTGCCCTCATGATGCTCCCATCTGATCTGGCCCTCATCGAGGATGCAGCCTTCAAGCGATGGGTCGAGTTGTACGCCAAGGACGAGAGCCGTTTCTTCGAGGACTTCGCCGTCGTCTTCCGGAAGCTGACTGAGCTCGGCTTTAAGCCGGAAGAGGCAGCTAAGAGAAAACTCGCCAATCGCCCATCGGGCGCCATGGCTGTATTCACCGAGGGAGGACCGGCGCTGGGCGGCTCGGAATCTGGCGCGCCCAACTAAGGTTCTAAGGAAAGGCCGTGGTGGTCATTTGGATTATGCTTCATAATGGTCATGGATGGATTGGCAGTACTGGCTCGAGAATGTGTCTCGGAGCGTGATGAATTGAAGCGTGTGCACCGCAGTGGCCCGAGCGACGGCACCCTTTTTCGAGAGAGCCCCTCGCGTTTGATTCCCCCGGCCGGTTTGTATGGCCCCCGGCACCGGGGTGTCGGGGCGGGCGCCCCGCGAAGAGACCCCTTGGGAAACAATCACAGACAGTTGAAAAGCCCCGCGACCACAACGAGCAATGAGGGAGAACAAGCATGTTACGGGTTCCACGTGCCCCGGTGATCTAAAAAGCTCGCCGCCCCGCCCGGTTGTATCGCGTACCCGCGGAGCGGGCGCGCGGCCGGGCGGGCCACGTGTACGGTACAACGCAACGCCCGGAGCGCGTGTCCCCGCCGCGTGTCACCAAGGGGTCGTCCCATGTTCCCATGTGCCACATACTCCCATCTCCTTCAATTTCCCCCACCGCAATTCAGGGGTCCCGCCGATTGGTAGGGTAGCTTGTTTCAGTTAAAAATCTCTCACAGACTCTGCCCCGGCTCTCGCTCTGCGACGGCGTCGCTCGCAATGTATGTGAAGCACAAGCTTCTTGCCATGAAGCCTCTGCGTAGTAGCGATCCACCCGGCAACAAGCCAGTCCAGGACTCGCCATCCCCTTCCCCCGCCTCCACGTGGGGCCAATGTGCACGAGCCAAGACCCAGCCCACAGGAATGAATGGTAGAGGCACAGCATCGAAGCCAGGGTTCACGACGAGGTGGAGGTGGCCGTCCACTGGCGAGCTTGGAAATGTGCCCAGCAGGTCGGTCTTGCTCCTGCATGGAACGGCCGCGAGCTCGCCACTCTCCAGGGCGGCTGCAAACGTCGCCGGCTCGTCCAATTTCGATATTGAGGAGGGTGCGGCGCGCACCGCGGCGCTCAGAGCACTCGCCGCCTCTGCCACCTCGGCTGCACGGGCAGCACGCTCGAGTGCACGAAGTGATGCCGCTTCCAGCGTGTACACCTGCTTCTGCAGCTCCCGGTAGAGCCCTTCGGCCAAGCTTGTGCCCGGCCCGACACCGAAGACGTAGAGATCGCCATCCTCTGCGATGGCTTGGCCGAATGTGCCGTCCGGAGGTGTGCCGAGGCCGAAGAGAAGGTCATCGAGGATCGAGGCCACACGCGCGCGGCTCACGTCGGGAGGTAGAGAAGGTAGCACGTAGGCCACAAATGCGCCCGGAACATTCGAGCTCGACGCCTGGAAAAGCATGCGCCGGTCCTCGTCATCAACGTTCGTGGCGTGCAGCGTGGCAACAAGCTCACCCAGCTCCGGGACGGTGCACACGCAACTTGAGGAGGCACCTGTCTGTCGAGCGATGAGGCAGCATGCATGCAGCACAGAGCTCACGTGCTCACCTGAAACTCTCACGGGACCTGGCTCGCCTCGCCGCGGCGCTTGGATCTGTGCTTTGGTACTCTGCTGCGTTGCCTTCACCGTGGCACCCTGAGGTCCAATGACGCGGCCGCGCAGAGTTTCGTCAAGATCGACGACGACCGTGAGCGCCAATTTTCGAGCGTGATGATGGCGGCCTTCACCACCTCGCCCACGGCCACGACCTCGCTTTCCTGCATGCATCGGTGGGTTCCAAGTCAAGTCAAGTCCAGAAATGCACCTTTGACTCCAATTTGAGGTCTGAAAAGCATTCAAATGACGTCGTGTCGAGTTTCTACCGGTGGTGCGGTTTGTGGCGACGCGTGCGTCCCGGGGTTTGGGTGTGGTCTGGCGCGGTTTGGGTGTGGTCTGGCGCGCGAGTCGGTGGGTGGGTACGTCGTACGTGGGTTGGTTTTGAGGGGGTTCGGTTTGTGACTTTGTGTGGTTCGTTTGTCCGTCTCGTGTGAGTCCCGGCTCCCCCCGGTGTCTTTTTACCGGTATCTCCGTGTGTGTCCCGGCTCCCCCCCGGTGTCTTTTTACCGGTATCTCCAGAGGAGTGCCGGGCCACCGATGCCGTCAGACTCGCGCCCTCGCCGTTCCCGCTCCCTCGTCTGGGCGCCGTCGCCATGTCCGTCACCACCACCTCGCTTGATGGGGTGTGTGGTGCGGTTTGTGGCGAGCTGGCGACGCGTGCGTCCCGGGGTTTGGGTGTGGACTGGCGCGGTTTGGGTGTGGTCTGGCGCGCGCGAGTCGGTGGGTGGGTTGGTTTTGAGGGGGTTCGGTTTGTGCGGTTCGTGTGTATGTCCCGTGCGAGTCCCGGCTCCCCCCGGTGTCTTTTTACCGGTATCTCAAGTCGGCTGTGGGTGCCCTCCCCACAAGCGTCCGCTTTCTGAGTCGCGACCATGCTCCAGACGGTCGCCCGCCGCGGAGTGGCTGCGGCCACGGCAGCCGCGGCCTCGGCCGCCATGGCTAGCACCACGGAGAGCCGCGCCGCACCGCCGACAACATCGGAGGTCATGGTCCGTGGAGTGCCAACAATGGAAGAGGTCGTCTCGGGAGAAGCAATGTACGCGCAACAAGACGCGATCATCTCAGCGCAGCATATTGTGGGGTCACTGGGCACGAGCCTCATTGAGGAGAGCGGCTTCGATGTAGTCAGCTACGACGATCTCCTGGAATCGATCATCAACACCGCAGCCGTTGCCGCTCAGGACCCTGCCGTCCAGCGGGCAGTGCAGCGAGTGCTGGAGCGGCACGGCGACGCTAGCCAGACCTTGAAGTTCATGGAGCAGCGGGCTTCGTTGCGGGCAAGCCCCGCGGGGCCTGTGCCGATCCACGGGCCGCAATCGCCCGGTGAGAGCTGGACGCTCGCCCAGCCGCCACCCTCAGAGGTTCACAGCCTCAGTTCATCAATGTCCGCGACAGTGAGCGACCTCATGGAGGCGGACGCCGTGATCAACAAGAGCTTTCTGGACCGGCACGCGGTTCCTCTCCAGAAGGCCGCCCGTGGGTGGCTCGCCCGCAAGCGCCGCCACGCCGCCGAGATTCCCTCTCCCGCCGAGGGTGTGCTACTTAGCCAGTACGAGAGCAAGCCTCGAAAGAAACTCGCCCCACGCGCCCGTGTGCGCCTCCCGCACTCACTGCAACCTGACCGTGGTTCTCCCTCCCCGCCCACGGCAGCCTGCCAACTGAGCCGCGCGTGATCCTCCGCCTCCTCCCCATGGTGGGCACTGTGCGCGTCGCCCTCGACCTGCGCATCATCTCGGTCCGGCAGTCACCGCCGCGCCATGATCCCTTCGCCCCCGCGCCCCTACCTTTTGAGTTCGAGGCCAGGGAGGCCGAGGAGGCCAAGGAGGCTGCGGCCGAGCAGGGGTCGGAGGCGTTCGTGAAGCTCGCCTCGGTCGTGGCCATCATAGTCGGCCTCCTCGCCGTCGTCATTTCGCGCAACCCGCAGGCCGCGCGTGCCGCCTCCGTTGCCGCGGCCGCAGTTGTGGTCTCAATGTGCGCCAAGGCCAACTTGCCGCGTCGGCCAGCGTGAGAATTCAGAATGGCATGGCTCCTATCGAGGGCTCTTATCGAGGGCTTGTACACGACATGTAGTCGAAGGGCGAGGTGAGCTTCTGGCAGAAGTGGGCGATAATGGGCTAATGGCGTGCGCCGGTGGGGCGTGAGGGAGTCGGGACCAGCAGCGCGCTCCCGTCGAGAAAATCGGGCATGAACCATGCGTTGAGCGACCCGGCGCGATCGGCAATGAAGAATGATCGTGAGACCGCCGGCGGGGCCCGGGGCGCGGACTAAATCCCTGGAGGTGGCACATCCGCAGTTACAGGGGGTACACGGTGTTCCTCGTAGTACCTTCAACACAGTCGGCGGGGTAGCTTGTACAGATAAAAACTCACTCACGTGTCACTGCCCGGCCGAGACGCACCGCCGGGGCATTCGATTTGGGACACCCCGCCGCAACTCTTCAGCGAGGTTACTCAGGATCCTCCGTCTCGGCCAGCCGCCGCAGCTCGCGTTTCATCGCCGCGAGCTTGATCTTTCTGCGCGCTTCCTTCGCCTCAGGCGTATCCAGCTTTCTGCGCCGTTCCCTCGCCTCGTCCTCAATCCCGCCGTCGTCGCCCCCCTCCGCCATCTTGGCCATCCTCTCCATTTTTCTCTTCTTGCGAGCCGCCTTCGCCTCGTCGTCATGGCCGCCGCCGGCGGCCTCCACCCTCGTCTCAGCGAACCCGCCACCGCCGCCCTCCGTTGCCATCTTGGCCATCCTCTCCAATTTTCTCTTTTTGCGAGCCGCCTTCGCCTCGTCGTCAGCGCCGCCACCGCCGCCATCCGCCCCAGTCTCGGCGACGCCCTCGCTCCCGCCACCGCCGCCCTCCTTTGCCATTTCAGCCATCCTCTCCAATTTTCTCTTTTTGCGAGCCGCCTTGGCCTCGTCGTCATCGCCGCCGCCGCCGCCACCCTCCGCTCTCGATTCGGACAGCCGCCGCTGGCCTTCACCCTCGGCTTCTTGAGCTGATCCCCCAAACGTGTCGCATGTGCAACCAGGCAAGCTGCCGTCGCATACCTGGGCCAGATTGGCATTTTCCTTATTGTAGCATTTGGCATACGCCGAGTATTGAGAGAGAGCATAGCACCACGTGCAGCGGCTGTCGGCTACGCAGTCCCCTCGGGTGTAGTATCCAGCCAAATTGCAGTGGTCTGCACACTTTCCGGCGGTGGGTGGCGTGCCCGGAGGACACTCCGGCAGTGCAGCTTCGATACTGGCTGAGAGCAGCCAGCAACTCGCCAGCATTGCCCTGACCGTCATGGCATGTACTTGTACCCCACACAGGAGAGGTTCTTCTTTGACTCATGAACCCCTGTGTGAACCCGTTTTTTCGATCACTTTTCGAACTTGAAGCCCCAATCTTCGATCAATGAGCATGTGGGCGTGGCCTCCATGAATGTAGGTGAGACGGCAAGTCTAACCTGCAGCCCCAAGTTCTATGGATATGGCTCCGAAGGCGCGCCCACAATCGGGCGCGCCGCCGTTGTTCCCGCCGGCGCGCCGGGTGCAGAGTCAGAGTGCTCACATTTGAAATTGCAAATTGAGCTGCTCTCTGCTCTCTGCGACGCCTGATGGACATAGAGGATGAACTGAGAGTGCATAGACAGTAGAGCGATAAATAGCAGTGCGTACCGTCCGACATTCCGTGCCCTCAACTTAGATACACATACGCCGCTAAATACGGGCCACGTCATCACCAGCGACTGGACGGAGTAGCTCCTCTGCCACATCGCGCGTGAGGGCCCCGGCGAGGGCGTGCTGAGGGAGAATATCGAACGGATTCTCAATCTGCACGCCGATTTCGTCAATCCCAAGCATCACGTACGCGACGGCGGTGGCGACGACCACAAGCTTGGCGAACGAGGTGCACCCAGAGGAGACCAGGCCAGCCGGCAGCATGATCAGCCAGATGAAGAGCCCGCGTAGCGCGTGACGCATATACGTCGGCGAAAGCGGGGTGGAAAGCAGCCGTTCAATGCCGCCGTAGAGTCGGTTGAGTTCGCTCACCGACTCTTGCACAGCTAGGGCGGCGTGAGGCGGCAGCGGCAGAGGCAGCAAGACGCGGCGGAGGCTCGAGAGAAGAGCAGTCGGAGGCTTCCGGGAGGACGCGACGGCTTGGGCCTCCTCTTGGGCCAAGAGGGTGGTGAGCACCGAGGCGAGGTTATCGTCAGGCCGCGTGGCGGCCTTGACGGCCCATGAGAAGGCGACCAGGAGCCGGCAGCAGTGCAGCCGCGTGGCGAGTGGGATGTGGAAGGATGAGGCGGCAAGCGTCGATGCGAGGTCACGTGAATGGAAGATCAGCAGACCCCACTGCAGACGCGCCTCGTGGAAGCGAGCAACCACGGTATTGACCCGGAAGGCGAGGAGCAGACCGAGCGGCGAGGCGAGGTACGCGAGGGCGTTCGGCGTAACGGTGAGTTTGAAGACCCACACAATGCGACACCAGACAGCGTATGCAACCAGAACTGGCCACAGGGAGCGCAAGATCGTGCTCTTGTACCAAGTCAGCGCAAGAACTAAGTAGCGAAACGGGTCAGTATGCTGATCCCAGTCTTCAATCGTCCACAGCTTATGTAAGGTCGAGAACTGGCTGACCTTTCGCAGCTTCCGTGGCAGCCCACCATTGTTGTCCTCTTCTGGTCCTCCTACAATGCACGCGTCGGTAGTGCAGGGCAGAGACCAGAGCGCCCTGATGTCAGCTTTGGTAGTTGCAATCGAGCACATAGACGGGTGATGTTTATGCAAAACCCTGACGAGATGTGGCTGGACCGTGCCAAGCCAGCAACGCAAGACCGAACATCGAGACCATCGGCATCGGCCTCTCGCGGACTCCTCGCCACGGCAAGTTTACCGGTATCTTTGCTCCCCCCCCCGCGGTGCTCCCCCCGGCAAAAAGACACCGGGGGGAGCCGGGACACACACGGGACACGCGGGACACGCGGACGCACAAAAAAAAGACACCGGTGTCTCCTAGTATTTACCGGAAGGATTCCTACCGTTACCTGTACGGTACCTGTGTGGTTCGTCATCCCTCGAGTGGGTTATTGAGACGGACCATTCACAGACACACCGATACTTGATTGTCTCGCCATCGTCCGATGCAGAGCCCGCCGAATACCGAGCGTCGATGGGCTGAGGCGGGGATCGGCGAGTCGATGTCGACGCGTCTCGCAAGACAGCGGCAGGAGCGGTCGAAGGCGCGCGAGCCTCCACTGCGCTTCTCAACCAAACAGGCTTTGGAGCCGGCGCCACCAGTGGGGCAGCTGATTCCCGGAGAATTTTCAGGCATGGTGCGAGCTACATCTGGCCATTCTGTCCATGTCTTGCTGCTGCGAAAGGACGGCACTTTCCTCATGGACAATTTCGATGACTCGGACCAAACATATCTCAGAGGCAAAGGGCGAGTGTTAGACGTGGTGGAGGCGAAGGTGTCTGAGGAGCAGATTCAAATCGAGTTTGAATTGCGACTCGCGGGCGACTTTGCTGTCGGCGTCTTAGAGGGTGCGAGGCTCCCCGATGGGTTTGCTGTGACACCATCGCGACAGCAAAGTCCGCGGGTCGCCTCCGATGCCACCGTGTGGAGGGATGGTTCGGCGGCGGCAGCGCACGACCGTGTGTTGATCGCGATGGCAAGAGCAGATGTGAGACAAGTTGCGGTGAAGGAGGCGTCGGGGCAGCCCGTACACCTCGAGCTGCGTAAGGCGCAGTACAGCTGGCGCTACCGGTTCGAATTGGGCGCGGACTTCGATTGCGCGTCACCTGTGAGTAGGATGGCTATGCGAAGGCGGGTGATGGAATTGCTGGCCTCCGAGCCTCCGGAGGAGCAGGCGGCGGTTGAGGCGACGATGGATGCACCGGGATGGCCGTTTGACAGTTAATAACAGTTATTAACTTCAAGTTTCATGGAATCAATTTGCTTCATTTCTCGTGACATCAGGTATATGGACTCACACCAACCGAGGCCTCAACCTGAACGGAAAACGCGTGACCACGCATCGACGCCGCGCGCCGCGGATATGCAACATGTCCATGAGCATGACGCCCCCCCGAATCAAGCCCCAAACATATCGCGAAGAGAGGAGATGCATGAGATGCGAAACACATCATGCGTACACCGTACTGGCCGGCAAGAGCGTGTTCTTGTTCTTGGGCGTACATCTACTTGGGTCTGCGGAGTGCCCCCCACGCCTTTTGCCCGACCCCAATGCACGCATGGTGCTCCTTACTTGGTGCTGGGCCTCGCCTCTCGCACACGTAGCTTGCACGGTACGTGCTCCCGCATCCCATGCCAGCCCCGACACTCCTCAAAGGGCAGGCGCAGGCGCCGCGCGCGCGCGCCGCGCTCAATCGTACTTGAGGAAGCTGCCTGTAACCGAGAGCATCGCCTCGGGCGAGCGGTAAAGGCGAAGGATAGTCTCGAAAAGCGAGGTCTCGCGCTCCAGGTCGGAGTAGCGTCGAGCAATGTAGACCCCATCGCACAGGTCGACGAGGTCGCGCGCGTCAGGCAGCTCGTCAATGTGGATGCGGTGGCGAGATTCCGCGGTGAAGCCACGCACGATGCGGAAGACGCTGAGAAAGATGATTGAGTAGAAGGCGACAATGCCTCCGACGCCGAGGGCGTTCGTCAACACATCGCCCGCGAGTGCGTCGGAGGCGACAATGAGGGTGATGGGGCCACTGAAACCATGCTCGAGCCCGCTCATGATGGCGCTCGTGCTATTGGTGATGTCGAGCGACCAGAACTGCTGGAAGGCACCCGCGACGGGCTTGGCTGACTTTTTGATGAAGGTGACGTTACGGATCTGGCTGTCAAGGATCACGGGGTTGACCGTCGTCTGTGCTCCTGCGCCGGTCGCACCGATCGTGGGCAGGCGCACGATCTGCGGGATGCTCTGCCTGTCGATCTCGACGCGCGTGTCGTTGTTGAGATTCCAGGTGGTGACTCGCAGCATCTGCTGCAGCTCGACCGAGGAGAGGACGTGGTCGTCCAAGAGCTTGATGTCGATGTCACGCCCGGCGTAGCGCGAGAGCGTGAGCGTGATGCCGATCGTCACCCCGTGAGCGGAGCTAGTTTTATTCGACGCGCTCTGGAGCGCGACGCGCAGTGCGTCCATCGTCTCCTCGTTGACCAACCACTGGTCTTCGGTCGCAGAGGCGAGCTGGACCACCCACCACGACGTCGCCCACTCCCCATAGAGCGTCCGGAGGGCGGCAAGCTGGCGAGGTTCGAGCTGTGCCTGCCGGGTGAGCCGATAGCGCGAGATGACGCCCAGCTCGATCAGGCCGCCATCGATCACTGCCTGGGAGGCGACCGTGGTATCCGGGGTGTCGTCGGTGCCAATGTTGGTGAACAAGCGCACACGGGCCGACGTCAGGTCGTTGCCGCTCTGAATGGGAGAGGCGGGCGAGAAGAGGATGAGTGGGCCGACGGTCACGAGGAGCATGACGATGAGGAGGCTGCCTCCGAGCAGTATCTTGTAGTAAGTCGGCTGGCGCGTGGCGCGGGGCATCTGGAGGCGCCCCTTCATGATCATGCGCGTCAGGCACAAGCCTTGGTAGATGTCCTCGAGCTTGAGCCACATGAAGAGATCGAGGGCTGTGTTTGGAGTGAACGTCCAGTCCACGATGATGCGGAACTCCCACAAGAAGGGAAAGTTGATGAAGATAGCGTTTACGTACAGGGCGAGCAATGAAGACGAGTCGGTGAGCGGATGCTCGAGCACTATGAGCGGGAAGCCTTCCTTGATCTGCTTGGCGGAGAGCCACAGGTACCAGCAGCAGAGCAGGTAGAAGAAGGTGACGGCACTGTTGCGCTTGCAGCCACCCGTCTCGTACTGGTCGCTCGTGGCGCAGTCGATCGAGGGGCAATTCCATGCCGGCAGGTGGTCGAGGAACACGATGTAGTGGACGGCTAGCGTGAGCGTCACGTGCAGGATGAGCTTAAACAAAGGTGCCGCGGGCGGTAGCGACTCACACCACCCCCCGGCGCCCCCCTCGGCTGGCGCAAGCAGCTGCGCCGGCTCCGGTTTGGCGCTGGGCGTGGCGTTCGAAGACGACGCGCCGTCGCCCACGGGTGTAAAGGGCGCCGTGGCGGGCATCTGACTCGAAGAACGGCTACGGATGACGGGCGGCTCCCAGCGCCGATAGATGACTCGATCGAGGAGCATGATCGCAATGGTGATGATCATCGCAATCACCGTCGAGAGATCGAGCTGGTTCTGTTCGAACTGGTTGAGGTTGATGGGCGAGGCACCGGTGCTGCAGGAGGTGCCGCTCGTGGAAGGCGTCATCGACGCGAAGAAGAAGAGGTTGAAGAGGAGCATGAAGAGGAGCACCAGGAAGGATGAGACGTGCAGGTCCTCGCCTCTCTTCGCCTCGGTGAGAGGCGGCAGCAGCCGCCGATAGAAGCCGCGTACACTCCAGAATGCGGAGAGCACCGGCTGCATCACGAGTCGCAGCAGCATGCGTGCGTCGCCGCAGCTCTTGAGGCAGCCGTGAGGCAGCTCACGAGGCAACTGCCCCTCACCGCGCGCGCGCGTGGTAATGCGTTCCAGCACGAGCAGCACCAGCACAAGCAAGTCGGGTCCTAATATGGCCAACGGGGTGTCGGTTTGGAGCGGCGAGAACTGGCCGAACTTGTAAACCCCTAGCTTGTAGTCGACACGCGAGGGTAGGGCGACAAGAAATGCCTCCCGCCCTTGTGCCGATGGCCCCTGCTCCTCGATCGGGCAGTAGGCGAGTGTGCTCGGGGGCACCGGCGTCTCAGTGAACGACTCGTCGGGCCGCGTGGTGCGCAGCGTGTATGGTGGCGTGCCGCAGAAGATGGGCAGCTGGTAGAGCATCTTGGCCGCAATGAGCGCAATCGTGTAGAACATCATGATATCGACGAAGACGGCCGAGGGGCGCGGCGAGTCGATGGCACCTGATGAAGGAGGCAATCAGTGCTCATCAGTGCTCATCAGAGCTTATCAGGGGCACTCAGCATCGGACGCATCGGGGGGAGTCGGTGGCACCGTAGAGCAGGAGCGCGAGCGGGAAGACGATCGAGAGCTTATTGGCCACGAAGGCATGGTTGAGGACCATCGCGACTGCGAGGAGGAAGAAGGAGTTGGAGCACGCTGCCTGCGTTGCGAGTGTGACTAGCCGCCAACACGACTCCCTCGGCACGGCTATGGCGCCGAGGAGCCGTGTTCGCACGCTCGCGGCCTCGCCCAGCGGCGAAGCGGAGGGCAGATCGGAGGGAGGTGGCGGGAGGCTGTAACGCAGCGAGTCGAACATGTCCGACGGCGAAGACGAGGCTGTGGGGAAGAGCACTGGGTCGCGGCTCATCTTGAGCCACTCGATGAAGTGTTCACGCAGGTACTCGTACCAAGATTGGCCCGCCATCTTGCCCATCAGCTCTCCGAACATGTCATAGTCTTCGTCGACGGAGCTCTTGATCCGGCCCATTTCGGTCTCCGATCTGGCCAGCTGGTACCGGAACGGTCTCGAGTGCCCCTCTCGTGGCGTCTCTGCCGCCGCGGGTGCACCTGCCTCCACGGCAGCCGCACCTGCCTCCACGGCAGCCGCACCTTCCTCCACGGCAGCCGCACCTTCCTCCACGGCAGCCGCACCTTCCTCCACGGCAGCCGCACCTTCCTCCACGGCAGCCGGCTCAGCGGCGGACTGCCCGATGGACTGCACACCGTCGACGTCGGAAAAAGTGACACGCGCGCCGATTTGCGACCGTCGAAGGCCGCCGCTCAGAGAGGAGAGGTTGTCGCGCGAGCCACCATGCACTGAGAGGGTATCGCGGTCTTCCTGCCGCGTCATCTCCTCGAGCAGTCTGTACGTCATCGAGTTGGGCTGGATCTTGCGCACGGAGCAGCGTTTCATCACCTCGCGCAGGTGCAGCGTCGAAGGCGGCACAAGCTCGAGCTCTACCTGCAGCAGTAGCGTAAGTGCGCGGTGCAGCGTGTACGCGCCGAGGACCTCCTGAGAGCGCTTGCCGCCCGCGCCGCAAGCCACGAGCGCTGCCGCCGCTTTGCGACCGTCGAAGCCCGCCTCGATAAGGGAGCTCACGCCAACGTCTACCTCGTCCGCGCGCTGCAGTTGCTTCGGCGGCTCGGAGGAGGACGGGGCCGACGAGCCGCCGAGCAGCAGCGAACGGATCGTTTCGAGCCGCTCGAGGATCCGCCGGAGTTTGGCGGCCTGCATCGCGTCCCAGGCCTCGAGGCGTCGCGTGTAGAGCATGCGCATGATGACCTCGCGTCGCTCGTACTCGAGGGCCCGCCGCTGGCCGCGAATGTCCATTTGCTCGCGCCACTCCATGTTGAGCTTCGAATAGAAGCGGTGGCCAAAGAGGCGGCGCTGCACGTCGACGAGAAGCCAGATGGTGGCAAACTTGACGAGAGAGAGACCCGTCGCCTCGAAGGCCTTTACGGGGAAGAGGCCGATCGTCGCGAGGATGATCGAGCACCATGGCTGGCCCACGTCCTCGGTCGTCGCGACGTTCCAGCACTCGTCCGGCGGCGTGATGGGCGCCTGGAAGAGCTGTGTGGCGAGGAGCACGCACCACGAGTAGACGACGAGCCAGTACCATTGGCGACCTCGCTTCGCCACTAGCATGCGCTCGAAGGCAATGTAGAAGAGCGAATAGATGATGAAGCCGAGCGAGATCAGGCCCTGCGTGGCATCTTGCGTACGAGATGTGGCAGCAGTACCCGCAGCAAGTGCGAGCACGATGAAGAGGATGATCACATGCGAGAGGCGCACCGTGTACACCTCAAGCAGGCGCAGCACCTTGGTCAACGTGGCCATCCACATCGGCCGAGGGGCGAGGGCCCCGGGGAGAGGCTTCCAACGCGAGGCCACATCTGTGGGCGCCACCGCCGCCGTCGTCGCCGGCTCCGGCACGGCGCCCGGCACGGCGCCCGGCACGGCGCCCGGCGCGGCGCCCGGCGCGGCGCCCGGCACGGCGCCCGAGCTTGCAGGCACTCTGGGGGGAGGCTTGCTCGGGGTGAGAATCTGAATCCCTGCTGTGTCCGAGGACGGCGATGTTGATGCCGGTGGCGATGGCGGTGGGGATGGCTCGGGGGCCAGGTCCGCCGGAGGCTGCAGCCCGCCGTCCTCAGTCAGATCGGTGCGGCTCACGGCGTGCGCGGCCGTCTTGTTGACCTCGGCCAGGAGGCAAGCGAGCAGCGCGCAGAAGTCGATCATGAGCATCCATGGCTGCTGGCCTGAGCTCCACGGCTGACCTGTGACACTCAGGTAGCACACCATGCCGCTCGGCGGAGGATTTACGTCGATATTGAGACGCGGGCACTCGGCACTGACGTAACTCCAATTACGCCCCCAAAAGATCCAGGGTCGCCCACCGTCAGGAGCATCCGTGGGCCAGACGGAGTCAGGTAGAGAGAGGAGCGCGCAGTACTGCACGATGAGCGCGACGCCAATGAGCAGGCGCAGCAGCTTCCACGCCAGGGGGCTCACGGCCCGACCGAGATAGCAGAAGTTCACCAATCCGATCGCGACCACATACAGCACTGCCCAGAGGTTCAGGCGCATGCACGCGGCGAAGAGCACCATGTACTGCGCCAACGGCGGCAGCACCGCTCCCCAGCAGCGGAGCAGCCGGTGCTGCAGATCGGCAGCGGCGAAGATGCGTCTGCGATGGCTCAAGAGGCCTGGCTGCGGGAGGATTGTCGTGGCCTCGCGCGCCATCGGCGGGCGCAGCGAGGCCGTCGAGGCACCGCCAAAGGAGGGTAGGTGTACCAGCGAAGGTATGACGAGAAGGGCTGGGCTGCTCGATCTTGAGCTCGATCTCGAGCTCCAGCTCGAGCTCGAGATCCAGCTCGAGCTCGATGGGCCCGGGACGGCGCTTACTGTGGGCGTGGGCTGCTCGACCTCGATGGTGCCGGCGGCAAGGTACATGGCGGCGCGCCACTGGGCGTCTTTGTGCGCGAGCTGCGAGTGGCGCTGAAAGAGGGCGAGCAGCTGCATGAATACAGGCACGCCCACTGCGAAGAGGTCGCTGCTGTCCAGGCTGTCGAGACCGATCTCGAGGTGATCCAGACCGATCCAAATCTTGTCGGCTTCAGAGAGCCAGGAGCCTGTGATCTCGAGCTGGAACAGGTACCAAGTGATCAGAGACAGGGCCGAGAAGACGCCGATAGGCAGCCAAAGCGAGCTCACCGCCCATTCGCCCAACACGCAGGCGATGATCGAGCAGCTTGCATAGAAGAAGCGCTGCGCGTCCACATAGGCGAGAGCGGAGCCGAACGCGACGACGACGAGCACCGCCGTGGTCGTGTGAGTCATGATGGCCCAGATCGTCGCCGGCGTGACCCAGCGTGACGAGGAGAAGATGGACATGGAGGGGCCAGGGTTGTACGCGCGCACGCTCACATGCATGAGCTCGGTCGAGTTCCCTGAGCCGGGCGGGCGCGTAGCGAGGCTCGGGCGCGCACCCGACGGCCTCAGCGACGCTCCCGAGCCAACGTCGATGTGCTGCAGTGTTGGGCGCAGAGCGGCACCATCTTGCTGCGCATCGGAGGCCGTGGCGCGCATCTGCTTGAAAGAGGCCACCAAGAGCATCGAGAGCAGGCCCAGCTCGAGGCGCACGCTGAGCCGATCATAAGGAGCCGTGACCGGGTGCAGGCCCAGCGCATCGAGCACCAACTGGCATGCGGTCTGGTTGGCCGAGCCGATGGACCCAAGCTCGCACTGCGGGAAGAGGCCGGCCGATGAGAAGAACTCCTTTGCGACGAAGGGGATCGCGATCGCGTAGCGCAGCGCCAGCTCGATGAGCACGATGCCAATGATCACCGGATAGATCACGTACTGTTCGTACCAGGCACGGCCTCGACGGAGCGTCACAGGGAGCATTTGAAACCAATTGGCCGCCTGGTCAAAGTAGAGCAGCCACACGAAGGCGAACAGGTAGAGCAGGCCCTGCACGCGCGCGCGCGGCACGAGCGACACGGCGAGGACCATAAAAAAGGTGACCCATCGTAGCGCGGCGCGCCACCGAAAGCGTCTTTGGCGCACATCCTGGTTGATGTGCGGCAGGTGGCACGCGCGCGCGAGCGCCCAATTGCGGCGCGCGAAGGCGCGCCGAAAGGGGACACTGCGGTAGATGGCGTCCTGGATGACAAGCAACGTGAAGAGGACCATGTCCGGACCAAGCTCTTTCCATCCCGTGGCCGCGGACTCGTTCGGAGCGCCTGAGGGGCCGTTGAGGCCCAGGAGGGTGAGCATCCAGCTAGGCTCGTCTGCCTCGGGCGGCGCCACCACGAGGAAGCTAGCTGAGACCAGCACCGTGATGGCGACCCAGCGCACGAGGATGGGCCAAAACACACGCGAGGAGTCGGTGCTGCGAGAGGCGAGGAGCACGTAGAGGAGCACGTAGACCGCGTGAAGCAGGTCAAAGACGTACAGCCCGGCTATGAGCACGAGCACCAACGACAACTTCGGGCTGTGCCACGCGATCACACGAAGCGCCGCCAAGTAGGCTGCCTCGATCGGTTGCAACACGACCGCCACACCGGCGCGCACCTCGACCCAGCTGTCGGCCCTCAGGAGGTCCCACAGAAGGCTGGCGCCATGACGGGCGCGTCCACCTCGGCTGCGCGCGGCGACCTCTGCCCCTTCCTCCTCGAGAGCCGGAGGGGGCGAGAGGATCGAGTCGTTGGGCGCGAGAGCGGCTGCCGCGAGCGATGCGCTCGCTCGCAACGGCGATGCACTCGGCGTACCCATCGCGCCGTCCTGGGCGGCTCGATCCACGGGTGTGAATTCGACGGGTGTGAACTCGACGTAGACGTCGGTGAGGGTAGTGGCCGCCGTCCTATCACTGGCTGGCCTTCGAGGGCTGCTGACAAGAGGCTGCGGCGCATCCATCTCGGCGTAGTCCACGCCGACGGCAAAGTCCATCTCGGCGGCTAAGATCGCATCCATCTCCAGTGTGTGCACGCGGCATGCCACTCCGAGCAGCACGGTGAGGATCAGCTGAAGGAGCCCCGCGACGAGCACGCTCATTTGCGCCAAATCCGAGCCCAGGAGCAAGGGCGAGGGCATGAAGCCGATGCGCGAGAGGGTGCCGACGAGTGTGTAACGCGAGACCTCGGGCTCGCGGTAGAACTCCTGGACCAGACCTGGGAAGGCGCCCACTGTGAACTGCGCGAACGTCCAAACCACGCACATGACGAACGTGCCACGGAGCCATTTGCGCCCGCTCATGATGGCCTTGGAAAAGCGCGCAACGTTGCGTGCTATCTTGCCGCGACCGCCTTTGCAGAGCTCACAGAGGAAAATCTCGCCGCACCGGTCCATCGGTTGCCCGCGCCAACGCTTGGAGTTCCTGGGGCGGTATGGCAAGGTCGGCGATGGGGTGAGTGGGGGGCGGTGTGGCAAGGTCGGCGATGGGGTGAGTGGGGGAAATGGGGGCGAGGGAGGGGATGGGGATTGGCTCATGTAGACAGAGGGGAGGCGGTGCACTTCTCAGCAAAGGGCCACGTGTGGGGAAATGGGGGTAGGGTGAGGTGAATGGGGGGAAATGGGGGTGGCGGCGCACTTCTCAGCAAAGGGCCACGACGGGATGCTGAGCAGTCCTGCCGCGCCAAAGAAGAGGAAGATCAGCGTGACCGCACTCGGCGTGAGCAGCGCAAGCACGACGAGCAGGATAGAGCCGCAGCAGGCCGCGCCACTCGCGACTGCCGGAGAGCCGCCCATTCGTCGGGTAGGGATACCGCCGACGCCTGAGGAGAGCTCCAGAGGCGGAGAAGGCGGAGGAGGCGGAGACGGCGGAGAGGAGGTACTGACGGAGGCGGTGGCGGGCAGCACATGTGCCCCCCAGGTACTCGCGGCAGGGGAGGGGGCCTCGCCCCGCAGGAGCGACTGCGAGAGCGACTCGCGCTCAATCAGGGCTCCTTCGGCCTGCCACGGGCACAAGCATTGCCGGATCCACGTCGCATCGAACCCGACGAAGTGTGCCCAGAAGAGGAAGACAATGAGCAGGGTGGCTTGCGTCTCGGCGAGGTCGGCGCAGTACATGTCGCTGCAGTAGCGCGACGCCGTCGACGGGTCGTCGAAGGGCGCGAACCACGGGACCGCAAACAAGCCCAGCTGCTTCATCGTGCCGTCAGGCGGAGAGCCCATGTTGGTAGCCAGCTGCGCCCCGTAGAAGGCGGCCACCCAAACCGCAGCGTACAGCTGGGCCACGCGCTGCGCGCGGCGTACCCACTTGATCAGGGAGCGGCCTGTACTGCCCCAGCCCCAAGCGCCGAGGGCGGCGAGGACCACGACTTCCATCGGTATCGCCAGCACGCTTGGGTGCACGACGCACGCGGTGGCGAGGAAGCAAACAGCCACGACGCTAAAGCCAATCTCGGTCGCGTCGAGCCGCGTTGATCCCTCCCAAGCAGCGGCCAACGCGGACACGGTCAGCACCGGCTCGCCGATGGCCGTGACACCGCTCATGACGGCGCGCAGCGAGAGAAAGGTAGTGGCGAGGCTGACGATGAGCACACACAGGTCCGGCCACCATGTCGATGGCCAAGGCGCCTCATCGCTGCCTCCTGGCGTAGCCAGCGAAACTGAGAGCGCAAGGAAGACGGTGCTGCTGACGAGCTGAACGAGGGACTGAAACAACACCAACCTGGCGGAGCTGTACACAGTATGCGAGCCCTGGAGGAGGACGAGCAGCACCGCAAGGTAGAAAGCGGAGGGCACGCACGCAGGCCGGAAAACTGAGGCGACTAAGTAAGTGACGCAAGTCGCAGTTCGTTCGAGACGGAGCATCCGGAACGCCGTGAAGTCGGCCGCCACCGCGTCTGTCGGCCGGTGCTGACGTATTCACGAATTGGAGTTTAGTCAATGAAGAGACGGTCGTACCTGTAAAAAGACACCGGGGGAGCCGGACACACACAGGACACACACCGCCCGGAAAAAAGACCGCGCGGGACAGGCTCGATACCGGTAAGAAAATGTCGATCTCCGCCATCGTGGTCCTCGTTCTGAGCTGTGGCGTCGTGAGCGGGCTCCGGTTGCCGGCTGCCTCGATGGCGGCGCCCGCTGCGCAGAGCATGAGCCGGCGGAGCGTGCTCTCGACGGCGGCGACCTTTGGCTTCGCTGGCCTTGTCTCCAACGCCGGTGTCTCTCACGCGGATGAGGGCAGCACCCCTTCGGGCTTGAAGTACACGGTCGTGAAGTCGGGCAAAGGTGGCACGCCGGTTACCGGCGACCTGATCGCCATTCGTTTCAAATGCTCCCTCCAGAAGACCGGCCAGGTCATAGACAACATCCTCGACAACCCGGAGCCATACTATTACCGCACCGGAAGTGGCCAAGTGCTTCCAGCGGTCGAGGAGGCCGTCAAGCTCATGAAATCGGGCGACGTATGGAACCTCACCGTGCCGCCCGAGCTTGGTTTCGGCACCGCGGGTCGCTCGTCCAGCCCGGGCAAGCCGCGCGTGGCCGGTGACGCAATCCTCGACTTTGTGCTTGAGCTGGTTGCCGTGCCTGGCAAGGACGAGGAGATGATCGAGGAGCTCGGCATCCGCGAGTGAGACGTCGGGACGCCGGCAACCCACACCGCAAGATAGCAGGGTGCGAGCGCATGATGAACTCATGAGATCACAGACGGCACTGTCGCACACACGAGCAAATGATACGAGGGGCTTCTATCTGGAGAGCCGTGAAGCCGCTCCGCCACGCCACTCTGCCAGTTTCGCACATCGCATGGTCTGCTCGTGTTCGCGCGTGATTGTGTATGCACATGCACACCATGGCTTGCCAATAGCCAATGGTGTTGGCAAGATAAAAATTGTGTAATGTAGCATATTTACAATTGCATATTTTAAGCATGTCGCCATGCAGGAGTCGCTCGCTCTCGGAAACCGACGCACATGGGCCGATTCCGTCTTCTTGTCGTGTCGGGTCCGATCGCTCCACCCCTTTCACACGCGGTCCGTCACCCCTGACAGCTCACTGTTTTCGACTGCGCTGCTTGGACCCTGGTGCTCACAGGACCACGCGCCACACGGCCACCACCCGGCCCGAGCCGCAGCGGCCGCCGAGGAACCGCCGAAGCACACCGGCATCACCCAGGAGAGGCTTCGCCCCTCCATGTTCCTGTTTAGAACGCCTTCGCTCCATTCCTGCTTCGTGCCATAATCTGCGCAGCCATTTTCTCCAGGCTCGAGAAGCCAGTGGATCCACCCGCCTTCCCTCCTTGGCCCTTCTTACCCTTCTTGCCCTTCTTCTTGATGCTTGACGCAGCCGCTCCCGCATCGAACGGCACCGCCGCGAAGTTGCTCGCCGGCCCGAAACGTCCACCTGTCGGCTTGAGTGAGCTGAGGGTTGCGGCTGGCACACGCCGATTGCGGTCTCCATATAGCTGCTCCTGCATGAACGTGCGGACGCTCGAGCGCACAGGTGCGTGCAGTCGCGGGCCGCCCTTATCGTCGAGCACGGCCACTTCCACTGTACCGGTCGATTTGATCACGTGCGGCAGGCCATCTGGACATCTGTCAGAGGTGGCAGCAACGGCGGCAGTGCGCCTCGCGCGTTTGCTGCTGATGCCGCCGCTGCTACTACTTTCCGCTGGGTGGAGTATGCGTGCTTCGGCCTCGTGCCTAGAGGCCGTCGCGACCGCCGGTGGCAGCTGCTCAAGCACCTCACTCGGAAGGTAGTCGTCACCACGTAGGTCGGCGGTGATCACCCCTTTGAGCTTCCGTTGTGCTGCCTTCTGGCTCGCACGCGCTTGCTCCCGTGTGGGCCGTGTCGCCTCACGGGCGAGCGCGATGTCACGCGCCTCGCTCACGCGAATCGCGACTGGCGCCTCGTCGTCACTGGAGGCGTCCATATCGCGAATAAAGACGTCGCCAAGCGTCATGAAATTGCGCCATTCATCAGTGGGTCGTGTCCCCCTTCACGCAAGGGGCTGCCCCTACGGTACTTCGCGAGGCATCGGTCGCGCCGCCGCTTCGCACGCTCACAGGTCGCCGCGCCCGTGACCCTGGGGCACACATGTCGCGCCACGCCGCCGATGCGGACCTGATCGCGGCAGTGAGCCACATCTTTCTCAATGGAGGGCGACCGCGCTGCTCGAACGACACGCTGCTGTTCCACCAGCTACTGGCTCCTGGCTCGTACTCCGGTGCGTTGGGCATCGCCATCGCAGTACCTACCTTGCCTTCGACGTGCCAGCCGCCACCATGGACACCGCTGCATCCTACAGCACAAGCGCCGCGATCCGCTTCGCTGCCCGACTCCGCCAGGGAAGGTCACGCATCCGAAAAGTGGCGCGTAAATCCGCGCGTCACTCGGAAGAAGCAACTATTGCCTGCTATCGCTGCATCGCCTGTGCCAGCAGCCATGAGCAGTGCACTGCTGGCACCGCCAGCGTCATCTGAGGCTCGAAGCGTATCGACCAAGTTGCAAACGCCGACACAAAAACCGCAATCGACGCAGGGAGCACGGAGACAGCAAAGGCTCACATCGGCAGGCAAGGAACCGATGCTAACACCTGAAGAGCTGTTGCCTGTTTGCATATCCGAGTTGCCTGCGTCCTCGGCGCAACCTCCACCAACACCAACACCAGCAAAATGTCCCCAGCCTGAGCAGGGATCCTCCTCCATGGCATGCCCGCCAGCCATTCTACGGGTGGGCGACGCCTGCGAGGTGTTGAGCGGCGAGCACGCCGGACGTTCGGGCGCTCGCGTCCTTACCGTCGACAGCGACGGTGACATCTTTGTTCGCTTCCCAGATGGCGGCCGCGCCGTCTATTCTCGTCAACAGCTCCGTCGGATGGACGGGTGCCTGGCACCGCCGCCCTCAGGAGCGCCCACGACGGCGCCCACTACGGCGCCCACGACGGCGCCCACGACGGCGCCCACGACGGTGCCCACGATGGCGCCCACGACGGCGCCCATCTCCGCAAAGGCTGTGGAACCAACGAGGGCAGAGCCCGCAACGGCGCTTGTGATCAGGGACGGTATCGGTGCCGCTCCAGCAGCCCGCTTGTGCTGCGACGAGCAGACTCCTTCGTTGGTGGAGGGCGCCGGTGGCCAGTGCGCTCTGACGTCAGGGGGCTGCCTGGCAGCCCTGTGGACGTGGCCAGCGGGTGCGCGCGCTGTGGCTGCAGCCCTGCACGAGAGGAGTCCCCACGACCTCCACGACGAGGACGCCACGTTTGCAAAGGTACACTCCAACTCGATCGCTGCGGCGTCCCGAATCTTCAGAAGCCCCCTCGGCCATGGGCCCCCAGCGAGCGCAGCCGCAGCCTCCTCAGAAGTGGCGGCACTCTGGGTAGGGCGCGCGGCTCTGCGTTCGCTCGAGCAGCTCGAGGCCAAGGCCATGGACGCATGCGCCATGCCAACCGCCGAGGCCGCGCCGGAGGCCATCTGGGCCGCGGGCTGGTTGTGCGGACGGCTCGAGTCGAAAGCCACCGGAGGCCCTTCCACCGGAGGCCCTTTTGGTCAGAGTGGCGCTCGCGTGGGCGCAGTGGTGCACGTGCACTCTGTGGCTATTGAGAGGACTGCCGGGCTCCCCGCCACCGACGCGCCCAGACTGTCTGACACCACGTCGTCGAGTCCCGATCTGGGTGCGACTCTCACAGAGCTGCTCGAGCGCTTGCGTCAAGGTGCAGCTGCCCTGTCAGCGGACGTGGTGGGTTTGGCACTCTGCACGCCCGGCTGGGGAGTCTACCCTCCGCAAGAGGTGCTCAACGCGCTCGCAGAGCACCACGCCACTGCCCCCGGCACTGCCTTTGCATCCCTCGTGCTGCTGATCGTCGACGGGCTCAAGACGTCGGTGACCCCGGGCAATCCGTACATGGCCGGCTACTGCTTCGATCGTCGCACTGGGGTGCTGCATCCGATTCACGACGTGCGCTTGGTGCACTCGACGGAAGCGGAGGACATCGTCGAGTCGACCCAGACGGCAGAGCTGGTGGAACTAGTGGAGCAGGCGGAGTCGACCCAGACGGCAGAGGAAGGCGAGCCGAAACCACTACCGCCGCCCCGCGAATACTCTTCTCCGAAAAAGGCTTCGCTTCTCGCGGCTACCGCCCACGCCATCGCCGCCGCTGCCATTCTCGCGGCGCGAACAAAAAATTGAACCGGGGCCCAGACAAATCACAGACAGACAGGAGATAGAGACGCGAGACGGTGGGTCAGTCCCGCCGGACACACTGAGGTGGGTCGGGCTGCCTCGGTGTCGTCGCTGACACGTGCACTGTGAAACGTCGCGCTGTTCGTAATTCTTAACCCGCGCCCATGCCCGCGCCGCACGCTATTGATCTCGCACGGGGCATAATACGGCCGTAGGGCGTTCGTACCCGGCGAATCGACGCGTCAATCCCGGATCTGTCGGCGGACGACTGAGAGACCGATCGTGTGGCAACGATGTGGAAGCTGGAACCGGACCGCGGCGCCGGGGCCCGGGCGGCGCCCCCGCCCGGGCGGCGCGGGGCCGGGGCGCGCTCGGCAGCCGCGCCCGGCGTCGACGCGAAACCCAAACCGCGGGACCGGACGCTAGCGTAGCGTAGTATGTGTACGAATGTATCGCTCTGCGACTAAGATCTCTCTGGTCCCTCTCTCTTATCCTCTCGACGCGCCTCAGACCGCTGAGCTCAGGAGTCTCGTCTGAGCGCGACGAGTCAGACTCGTGCGACCTGCAGAAGAGCACACTCCACTACATCTCATCTTTGGGTGCATCTTTCTTCTTGCCCTTGAGAACCGAGCTCACCGCCTCCTTGGCCTTCGAAACCCAGCTTGTCTTCTTGCCGGCCACGTCGTCCGATGCCTTCTCCGGCTTCGCCTCCTTTATCGGCGCCGCCTCCTTGGCTGCCGGCGCGTCCGACTTTGCTGCTGCGGGCTCCACCTTGGCATTGACTGCCGGCGCGTCTGACTTTGCTGCTGCGGGCTCCAGCTTGGCCAGGCTTGGCTCGTCCCTGTACGGACTCGCCTTAGCGGGTTCAGCTGCAGCCTCCGTATTGGGAACCTCCACATAACCAGAGGAGGCGGTCTCGCCTGCACTCGCAACACCGTCGTCTGCACCCGGGCCGCCCTTTCCACTACTGCTGCTCGCCTTACGCTTGCCCTTGCCCTTCTTACTCTTCTTGCCCTCCGGCGCCCGCGGCGGCTTCAGGGTCGTCATGAAGGTCTTGGGCGTGGCACCGCCGTCGGCCGCCGAGATGCAGAGGCCGCACGATTTCTCACAGTTCATGCGCATGAAGCCGAAGTTGTTGGCACACTGTGAACGGAGAGTAGCACACGGAGACTCCTGACTTGCAGAGCAGGGCAGGCCGCGCACGGGAAGTGCACGCCCGTGTGCATGTGCTTGGCGCATGGGATGCACGGCGCACCTCGCCCCTCGACGCCCACCCGCCACAGTGTTCTGCATCCTCGGGAGCGTCACCCGTCTCGAGTCGACAAACGTGCTTGGGGTATCCGCCGCCCGTTAGCCCAATACCCTTGCACACGCCGCACGTCTCGGGGCACTGGAACCGCATCGTCCCAGGATGCTTTGAGCACAGGTCCTTCATAGCTGCACACGTGGTCATATTGTCACGGCACGCAAATCCGCAGCCGTCGGGCATGCGTTCGTCGTGCTGGGCGGTGATTTGCTTAGGCGCGATCGAGAGCTGGCCATTGCAGACGAAATCGAGCTGAAAGGGCGACGGCGTTGGCAAAAAGCCCGCTGCTTCGCAGTAGCCGCACGCACTCGGGCATGTCTCTGCCATGATTTCGTAATTTCTCTCGCACTCGCCGCGGCCCTTCCACTCGTCGCATAGCGGGTCGCGATCGCGGCAGCGAAATGCGCCCTCCGATGCCGGTGCTGCAAACGTCGTCGCGATTCCGACGAGATGCCAGGTGAACCTCATGGTGTACACAGAAGTTTGCGACCGACGGCGTCCCGGCGCAGTTTCCGCTTCCGGCGACATCATGCCACGTCACGCGAGTTTTCGGCGTCGTCACGGTGATGATTCTGCGCAGACCTGGATGAAACTCAACAGTGTGCATCCTGATGATCAAATGCTGGGGCCGCTCACGCCGCAGCCGCAGGCGGCCCCGGGGCCCCGCATTCATATAACGCCTATGATGCGAAATGGCCGAAAGCTAGCGCAATTCGGATGAAGTCAGAGTACAGGAGCGTAAACAGAAACTGCTGTCTCGGAATTTGGAATCTGTATTTTGTCTTTCAATTTCCAAATCGCAGGGCGAGGTGCGTAAGTTGGATTCTGCAAGGCG